>CAUYQG010120162.1:0-7500 GCA_963574415.1 Tarsius wallacei | reverse complement strand
CACCGCAGCCTTGACCTGCTGGGCTCCGGCAATCCTTCCTCCTCAGCCTTCCAAGTAGCTGGAACTACAGGCGCACGCTACCATGCCCGGCTAATTTTTTGATTTATTGTAGAGATGAGGTCTCGCTTGCCCAGGCGGGTCTCGAACCTGCCGGCTCAGACAATCCACTCACCTCAGCCTCCCAAGGCGCGGGATTACAGGCTGAGCCACCGAGCCTGGCTACGATGAATATTTTCATAAGATGAATAGCCCCCAGGAGGAACCAGAAGTCTCAGAAATGGATAGAAACGGTGGGGTGGGCATGAGATGGGTCTAGGAGCTATTCAGTGCCTTCCCTAAAATGAGTGATCAACCATCAGTCCCCCATCTTCCGAGCCTCTCTTTACTCCTGGGAGTGGACACTGCTCCAGCTTGGGTTGGGTGACTGTTTGCTGGTGAGTAAAGGGTTAAGGAACCCTAGATTTAACTGTCTCTGCAGGCTTTCCAGTGAGGGAGAGTCAGTCCTTCAAGAGGAAGTCTGAGTGGAGTGGATACTGAGTTACCTACAATCAGCACGTTCCCGCAATATGTTGCTTACAGAAGGGCCATGCCCAAGTGCAGTGGACAATGTATTTTATCCCATTTATCCCACTTGCTCGTTAATTTCTCTCTCTTCCCCAATAGACATCGAAGTCTTTGGAGGAAGACCTGTGTCTCCTTCCTCTTTGTATGCCTGGCCTTTCCAGACATATATCGTAAGTATTCATCGCATGAAAGAATGCATCAGTGTCCCTTTGAGTGAAAGCTTTGTTTGGGCTAGTCTGCAAGCTTTCTCCCTGACCTAGAACTGCTCCATGCTGACCTCAGCAATACGAGTCCACTCCCTCTCTGGGTACCTTAGAAGGACTCTATGTCAGATCCAAGACCTCTCTTTCTTCTATCTCTTCTAGCTCCAGTTTAGTCTTCAGGGATTCCTAACATGCATTTGCTCCCGGGGTGATTAATAGTTCTTGATGAACTGATATCCAGCTATCCTATTTGAGAATACAACAGAAGGAATGTGCTTTGAAATCAGACAAGGGTTCCAATATGAGCCCACCAATTATTAGCTTTGTGACCCTGGATACTTTGTTTAACCTCTTTGGGTCTTTGGTTACACATAAATCCATTGATGATACCACACGTGTAAACAAAATAATAGATCCAAAGACATTTATTATAATGCTTGGCATTTAACAGGTGTCCCATCAATGTCAGCTCCATTCTGCTCTGGTGGCTTACAGTGCTAGAAGCATGAGGAACATTTGCAGTGCTGGTGTAGGTCATTTGAACTGAAAAAAAACAAGAATGAACATACTGAGTTGTTCTAACATGAATCAAAGTCAATTATTAACTTTTTACTGACTGTATAAAATGCACTGAAGTTTAACTAAATGTAACACCTGGGGTTAAGGGAGAAAGAAACCCACATACGTTCTAAAACAATAGAGTTAGTTATTTCCAAAACTAGAACCTGCACAGACATGACATTTAATTGGAGGAGATTTCTTCTCTAATGAGCGCTGTTTGTTCTACTCAAGGATGCATTTGGATGAAATCCTGGGTGTGTTGCAGGCTGTTGGTTTGTATCACCCAAGTCTGCACCTCTGTCACCCTCATTTTTTTGTTTGTCTCATCAATGAGAAAATATGTTCAACTAATTGCACTATATAATAAAAAATTCAGTTTCATTCTAGAAAAAGAAATTAAAGAAATGTCATTGGCTATTATTGTGTCTTTGTTTTCTTCACGTTTAAAACAAGTCACAATTGAGAATTCAAGGTACCGATGTGGGAATATAATTGGAATTTTTCTCAAATTAAATCAGAAAAGTGTTGTTCTGGGGACAACTGAAGCCAGTCCAACAGCTCAAAAGGAGGGCATGACACCCACCCCTCCCACTGCCAATCTCCCTCCTTTCACTCATTTTTCCCCCTTCTCCAAAATTCTAAGCTGCTCACATATTCCAGATTGTTCCTGAGAGTGAACGTATGCTACCCTGGTGTGCAAATGCCTGGTATGCTAATTCATAGCTTGGAGGAGAGAGAAGATAAGAAGTGGAACTGGAAGATAGTGAGCTAAAAATAGCATGCCCCACCTCCCCACCCCTCTCTGTAGCCCAATGTTACTTCTTCCCCTGTTGAGGGGGGTGGGGGGGTTGGTCTTGGAGTCACAACAGTTGAGGAAAGACAGCCTTGGTTCTTTGTGTGGACCCACTTTTCCCCTGAAGGAGAAACGACCATCAGTCACTGAGGCTTCCCCTCTCCTGGCAGGGGGACGCTAGATACTCCACAGAAGCCAGGCCCATTGGATGCGCTTGACCTGGAATCTCAATGCGGAGAGGAGTGACCCCAAAACTGAGGAGAGTTGGGAATCATTTACCCGGATGGCCACGAAACGAAGGAAACTGCATAATTCACAAAACCTGACTTCCCAGAGCTGTTTGTGCACTTTTACAGAGCAGATTCTTCAGCCTCTCCTTCTGTGGGCTACGCTCTGTCCTTCCAGAACATTTGTATGTTTGCTTAAGATATCCGGAATTGGCTTCTGTTCACCCTGTCACAGAATTCAGACTTAAATAGCCTCTCGGATGCTTTGGGCTCCAACATGCCAATGCTAAGGTCAAAACCAGGGGCAGTGAGGTGGGAGTCACTTGGGTCAAACATTTCCTAAGGCACTGAGTGCAATTCCTCTCAAGCCATCCATGGCCTAGATGCTGACTTTATGGCACCCCTTCCAGAGGAGGGCTCACAAGCCTGGGAAGGAAGCGGGCCCCCTGAGCTTGTTTTCCTGAAATTAGCTTGGTTGAAAGCACCAGGTCCCCTGGTTTTGCCAATGCAGTGCCAATGAGCCCCCTGGAAAGCGTCCGTGGTGCTGGTCTAGGTGAGAAAGTTTCCATCCGTCTTGGAAGAGGCAGTGACAAAGTTGCACAGTAATTATATAACAGAGGATGGCGGAGGAGCAGCGACTGCATTTTTAAAAATCACTGCGTGGGAACCTTTTCAAACCACAACCCTCCGCCAGGAGCCTGCATTTCCCAGAAGACCCTCACTCCTCCACTTAGGCAGCTCTTCAAAAGTCACCTGGAGCCGCCATGTCCTCACGACACTGACAGAAAGTGCCAAACTGTGTTTCATTTTACTAAAGAAGCAGAACCGTGGCACCTCGTGTCCCCAGGATGCCACTTTCTTTTGAAGTTATTTGCGGCTTTGGTTGGTTTGAAAAGTATCTCAAGTCAGCAAAAACCAGCCTTCTCCCCAGGGGGCTGGGGAAGGGGTACATCGAGGAATGTGTGCCTGAACCATTTCCCATAACCCCACCTTTCCTCCTCTCCCTCCTCCTCCTCCTCATCCACTCCTTCCCCATCCTCCACCTCCTGCAACCCCTCCCCCACCCCTCTTTTATTTGGTTTTGCTGCAGGTGCTCCTCTGGCATCCTGAGGGTAGAAGCAACATCTGTGTATTCTTTTATTCAACAAACATTCATTGAGTATCATTGAGCCCCATATGTTGTACCAGGTGCCGGTCAGCTAGGTGGACAAGGCCCTGGCTCCAGGGAGCTTCCCTTCCAATGGAGGGAGCCAAAACGAATGATGATTTCAGACCTGCTGGTCGGCAGAGAGCCCCGAGTCTCATGGATGGGCAAGCGTTTCCAATGTCCTCACTTTTCAGGAAACAGGAAACCGTGGGTTTCAAATAAGTTCAAAGAAGGAGAATGTTCGGGGAAGCCTGTACCTTCGTGGACTTCCGCATTTCTTCTCCTCCCATGGGAGCTTGTCACGAGCACCCTATGCTTGTGAAATGCTCTCCGACTGCAGGATCCCCTCCTGCATGTGCTGTGACTCGGGGCTGTGAGCAGGAATGAGCAGGTATGACCCTGCCTTTCCAGGTGAGAAAGCCGAGGCGCCAAGGACTTGCCAGGAGCACTCAGCTAGCTTAGGTGTGACCAGAAGCCAGACGCTCCTTCCCCCTTCCTGGTCAACACCACAGCCCTCGTTTCTCCCCTCCCACCTACCTCATTGTCATCTTTTTCATCTAGCACAAAGTACTCTCTGCAGCTGTGGGTTTGATTGGGATTAACTGTGAATTCTATGTTTATTTACTTGTTTTAGGCAGGGCCTCATTCTGTCTCCCAGGCTGGAATGCTGTGGTGCAAAATCATAGCTTACTACAACCTCCAATGCCTGGGCTCAAGGGATCTTCCTGCCTTAGCCTCCCAAGAAGCTGGGACTACAGGCATGTGCCACCACACCTAGCTTTGTTTCTTCATTTTTTTGTAGAGATGAAGTCTCGCTATGTTGCCCAGGCTGGTCTCAAACTCCTGGCCTCAAGCTGTCCTCCTGCCTCAGGCTTCCAAAGCGTTGGGATTATAGGTGTGAGACACTATGCCTGGCTAGTCATAGTATTTTGATTGGGAAATAGAATGCTCCTTCCAACTCACACACACACACACACACACACTCCTAGAGAGTACACATTTGCAATCATTTGTCAAAAATTATTTTCTACAGGCGTGTGCCACTATGCTTAGCTAAGTTTTTGATTCGCTGTAGAGACTAGGTCTCCCCATGTTGGCCAGGCTGGTTTCAAACTCCTGGGCTCAGGCAATTCTCTTGCCTTGGCATCCCAAAGTGCAGGAATTACAGGCTTGAGCCACCACGCCTGACAATTATTATTTTTTAAGCCTTTTTTGGGGGCCTGACTCAGAGACCATCAGGAAAATCACCAATCTCCAGTGGCATTCGCTCCTTAGTACAGACGGTCACTGAAGTAATCCAGAGAGGACATAACATACTTAATCATTGTCTTGCATCAGTAATACTAGAACCAGGCATAGTGGTGCCATATTAACAACAGCAACTTCTGAATTTACAACAAGACTCTTGACCTTGCGTGCCCTTTTGCCTGACTCATTCATTCCTGTAAAAACTGATTAATTTCATGACAACAGCATGGAAACCACATATTTAACTTTCATTATAATAGTGTGGCCTCTACTAATGAAAGCTAACATTTTTCTGACACCTATCATAAGCCAGATCCTATGCAGAGTTTCATGTAATGATCTCATTTAATCTCTACCCCAGCCTTACCAGATAGGTGTTGTTATTATAACCATGTTTACAGATGAGGACATTGAACACCAAAAGGTTAACTGTTTTGCCCAACAGCACATGGCTACATGGTGACAGAACCAGTGTTGGAAACCAGGGCCATCTGGCTGAATTATGTTTTTGTTTTTTTTGTTTTTTTGAGTCAGAGTCTCACTCTGTTGCCCAGGCTGGAGTGCAGTGGCATGCTCACAGCCACCGCAGCCTCTACCTGCTGGGCTCAGGCGATCCTTCTGCCTCAGCCTTCCAAGTAGCTGGAACTACACCCAGCTAATTTTTTGGTTTATTGTAGAGATAAGGGCTTACCAAGTTGCCCAGGCTGGTCTTGAACCCCTGGGCTTAGGCAATCTGCTTGCCTCTACCTCCCAAAGTGCTGGATTTATAGGTGTGAGCCACTGTGCCCAGCAGATTATCTTTCTTAATTGGGTTCTAACTGGGGGCACAGATTACTAGAGTTAGGCCTTAGCTGAACTTCCTATTTTAGACAGAAGAGAGCAGAGGCCCAGGTGGGTTAAGGATCTGCGCAAAGTCACACGATACTATATGCCTGCACCCACAGAATGAGACTTGCCTCTGCCTTACTGCTTCCAGGTGGAGAAAGGCTAGCATCAGTCTTTTGGCATTTGCCCATAAGTTTACAAAGGAATATCTCTTGAGAGTCTGGGTAGAAAATAGATCCATGCCATGGAAAGTGGAAGCTTGACAAACTTGTACTCGTGAACCCAATTACGAGGCTGTCTGTCCCATCCTAAGAAACCTTTCTGAGTTAACTGGAAACTAGCCACATTCCAGGAGGAGTCTCCAAGTCCACCCAGGTCTGTTCTGATAAGAGCAAACCTGGGAAGTCTGTTTCATTTTTTTTTTATATCTATATTTTTATATGGGGGGGAGGGAATAAAAAGCAAGCAGCCCCTCTGCTGGGCCCTACTCAGGGGCAGCTTCTTGTTCCATGGGGTCAGGGAAGACTTTGAGGAAATAAAAGTTGTTTGGAAAATCCAGGTGCAGTTGCTTTGCATGTGGTGATGGGCAGGAGGGACGAGGCGAGGTGTGAGGGCCCCTTACCCTGCATCTTACCTCAGACTATGTCCTGGAGCCCTGCCAGCCACGTCGCCTTCACTCCTGCTTCTTGGGGTTGTTGACGGCCACGTAGTGGTAGAGGACGACGAGCTGGAAGAGCGACACACCCAGCATGTTGGCGAAGATGGCGAGCTGCACGTCGGTGATCATCTCGAGGAGGCCCTGGGCCAGAAGTCCCAGTCTGTTTCATAATCATGTATTTATCTCAAGCTTTCTGGGGAGTCATCTTTGAAACACTCATAGGCAAGAAGTTAACTGCTATAATGAGCTGATGGCGATAGTTCAAGTTTTATTACTTTTCTTTTGGTTGGTTCTCTTTTCTTCCTTTTTTTAAGTGTTCAATAAGCCATACTGAATTTTTACAATCCCATTAGCTCTAAAGGAAATGTTTTCAGCTCCAAGAAAATTCCTTTTTCCTCCCATATCTGGACCTGCAAACACAAAGCTCTTTGTCTTATAGGAAGGCTTAGTATTAGCTGTTTCCAAGAGATTAGTTCTATTGATCTGAAACACCTGTGCTTCCAGAAAATGTAGGCCATAATCAATTTTTAACATTTGTCCAGGAAGCGGTGCTTGGACTAACGTTATTTATCCAGCTGGCTATACTGACCAGGACAGAGAAGATCAAAGTCGCTGGGGGTTGTGTAACATCTAAGATCGACCCTGATGATCAGTCGAGCCTGGAGTATGTGGATCTGGTTACAAAACCCCATCTTACACGGTTTCCCAGGATCCAGACAGTGTGGAAGGCAGTGCTGTCTGCCATGGCAGTAACCCACTTTAAGGATTCCTGGGGCCTGTTTTTAGGTCATTCTGTTGTTCTTAGTTAGATGAAAACCCTAACATTCAATATGCATCAATGAGACCCTAGGGATTGTTGAAAGAACAAATTAAAAGGGTTGCAGAAGGAGGTCTGTATGTGCCACCCCCAGATGGGCCCTCTCCAGGGAGGAGGTTCGAGCAATGTCCCCTGGAAGGCAGCAGAGAGCCCACAAAAAGATACTCAGTGGGACAGCAGCCTTCAGTCCCAGTCTTTAACTTCGGGTGTTCAGTGAACCCCTTGCCAAAAGAAGAGGAGGAAAAAGAGCCCAAAATGTTTCAAAAAGAAAAAGAAAATCAAAACCCAAAGCCATAGACTGCATTTTACCTGAGAGGTGAAAAAGTGAAGGAGGCAGCTTCGACCAGAACACTGCAAAAGTGGCAGCCATGAGGGGGTTGGGGGGGCTCCCACCACCCCACCCCACCCCACCCCACCCCACCCTATCCCACTCCACTCCCAGCAGGCCTGCAAGGGT
>CAUYQG010120158.1:0-13331 GCA_963574415.1 Tarsius wallacei | reverse complement strand
GGTAAAAGTCAGGCCATGTTTTGCCAAACATTTTTTCCCCTTAATTTCAAAGCCCCTGTGTATTTTAAGGGAAATTTAATCCACATGTTCCTGATTCATTTACACTTAACTCATCAAAATATTGTTTTGTAAGAGCCATTTGATGTCCAAGAAGCCTCAGAAACCTTTTTTATGAGTCTCTATAAAAACTTCTTCTGAAAAACAGGAAGTCATGTTTTGCCAATAATAGACGAACTTGAACCCCAGAAGGCTCCATTTTGCTTCAACACCCACCAGGCTCCAGTTGGTTCTGAACTTGACTAAGGACCTCGGCCCCACCCCAGAAAAATACATCGTCTCAGCAGAATGGCTTATAAAAAAGGTTTCCTTGTCAAAACGTGATTGCTCTTTAGACAAGGAGACCTGGGGTGAGAACTGCTATTCTGCCGGCACCCTGACTTGTTAGCTCCAGAACAGAAAGCAGAAAAGCACCTGCTGGTGTTGGTATAAGTATCTGACTTTTTCTCCTAAACGGATCACAGGAGACAGTGCCAGGGGGTCAGAAGTGACCCGCACTGCAAGAGGCCACCACAGAAGCAGCGAGGTGTCCAAGCAGAGGCTGCATGGCTGTCGGGGAGATGTAAGATGGATTCCTGTGTGGAACAGGACACTGGCCCACATGTCCTCTCAGGGCTCTTTCCAAATGTAAAATTCTTTGCACCATAAACGCCATCATGAACCTTTGGAATTCAATAAAATAATAGAACCGCAAATATCTGGCAGATGCTTCTCACACCACAAGTGTTCGATACACTGAAGTGCACACTGTCTCTGGATTGTCCTACTAGTAAGTTTCTACTTTCTCATCCGATCCCTGCTTTGACCTGGGGCATGTCTCCTCAGAGTATTGCTCAAGGTTGAATCGTGTGAAGCCGCTGTGGCCAGTCTGTGGTCTGGCCTCATCGCCCACAAATAAACTCAACGAGTCAGTCGTGCCTGTTGTGGTAGATGGGCAGGGGAGGGGCACAGACAGGGCTCATGGCTTCCCAGAGGGGAGAGCAGACACTTCTGTCTGTGTGCCTTCCCAGCTGCGCCCCGATGCCCGTGGACATGAAGTAGATCTGCATGTCATCCGGCTCGTGCTTCCACTGTGGTCTTTCTTCCAGGATCTACCAGGGAGGAAGGATCACCCCCGTCGTTATCATTAGGGTCATATGCAGAATGGGTTATGACAGTCTTCTTTCTTTTTAATGGGGAGGCTGTACTGACTGATAGAAGCCAGTGACACCATTGCCCCAGACTTCCCCATGGGGGACTTCCCATGGGAAGCAGAAGAGAGCTGGCAACGGAGAAAGGTCTCCAATCCAGACGATTTCACACCTGTTTGAGGCCTCAGGCTAGGGAATGGCAGAGTTCTCAACCACTCCACGTCACCACTTCCTTCTGGCTGATGCGTTAATATCAAGGGGAAGAGAGCTATAACTCCACGCAATATCTTGGTGCTCTGTTTCTGCATTCACTCACTCAGTCATTCATTCCTCTAGCACACATTTACTGAGACTGTCCTCATCTTCATGCCAGTCATCATGCTAGACATCAAGAATGCAAAAATGAATGAGACACTGGCCCTGAGTTCATGGTATATTCAGAATATTCAGTGACACTGCTGAAGAACGCTTGGGTGAACATCAGAATGAGACCCATCGGAAGCTTCTGTGCGGACACGCGAGTCCTGCTAAGCCATGGCTGCGGGTATTTTTCCCCCAAGTCCTCAGACTGGTGGTATAAAGGCGGCAGACTGATGTACTCTCCAACAGGGGTAGAAGGTGCCAGGAGTCATTTTTCTCTTTGGAGGCTGGGGGTCCACCTTTTGGGTGGTTACCTCAGGGCTGGGGCAGAGACAAGGAATACAATGTTTCCTTGTGTGGCGATCAGATAGCTCCCACCAAGGCCACAAAGCAGTCGCTCTCTGGCGGGTATTGGATTGAGCTTCCTGTTGGGCAAAAGGGATGTTGAAAGCCCCTGGCCTCTGCCCAGGTTGGCCTCTCCTCATCCACAATAGGCACTTGTATCTACCAACAGGACAACTGGCCCCTGGCCCCGCTCTGCTCAGAGTGACTCTTTGAAAACTCTTATCATGATCAATTAACTGGCTTGGCTCCTCTCTCATCAAGGAAGGGGCAGGAGCATCTGTGTAACCTGACCGCGGCGGGCTCTTTGCGCTGTCCACGCCCTTGATCTGCTCCTGCTGGGCTGGGGTGGAATGAAGGTCTGGCTGTGGCCCTCCTGCCAGGTTTTCCGTGCACGAAGAGGAGTAATTCTCCTTTCCAGGCAGCCTGCTTGGCCTTAAACAGGAAGTGACGTAAAAAAGCCAGCTGGGTTTTGCTTTCGGCCCGGTTTTAAGTTCTTCTCTTATGGTCTTATCCTTGAGCTTTTTTTAATCTGCTAGACTTCATTCACCGATTAGTGATTTTCTTGTCTGTGTTAAAGACAACTCTAATGACAACCAGTGCTACAGCCAGCCCGGCGGAACGCTCCTCTGGTAGGCAGGTGACTGTCACTGGTTTTGCTGCTGGTATTAGGCTGGCCCAGGATCTAATCAGTGCCAGACTTTCCTCAGAGAAGGGCATGCATGGGCTTCAGCTAGTACAGTGTGGGTTCCCACGTAAACCCCTTCTGCTGCCTGTTTTCCCATGATCCAACTGTAATTTCTGATGAGTGATTTTAGATAATCACTGACCAGAATTTGTAGGGCTTTAAATAATTTGTAAGTATTCAGTCGCTATACAACTTTATCATCTGCTAAGAATTTAACAGAGAAGTTCAGCTGTTAATGCTGGGATCCATATTTAGTTTTACAAGCTTTTCCCTTTTTTTTTAATCTAGTTTTGGTTTTTTTGGCTCATGAATTTTATTTCTGTTTGCTGATATGAAATATAAGAAATTTAAGAGTGGAATGTTAGTAAATTTCAGCTTAGTTCTGTAATGTCAGGAGTTTAAGAATGAAAGAAAACGGATTGGTTAAAAAAAGTGGGAGAGAAGGATAACCACACATTACCACGTAGGGTTGTTATAAGTCCAGCCCCTGACAAAGGAAACCCAGATTTCATTTAGCCTCTTAACTCTTAAAATAGCTGAGAAGACGTTTGAAACCCTGAAAACGGCTCTAAAGCTGGCCTGACTACCTTTGTTTGGGCACCTCAGTTCTGGGGAGCCCCACACTGGTCTGGGGCTGGGTTTCCAGGGGTGTGGCTCCCCAGCACGCATCCTAGAAGTGGAGACTTATTTTCTCAAGCTCTCCCAGTGGGTCACAGGAAAAGAGTTGATTCCTCTTGTCTTGGCTTAGGCTTAGGCACTCAAAAAGCCTTGTGGGCATTACATCAACTGGCACCGAGAAAATGCCCAATAAAAATGTGTTGAATGAATAAGTGAATGAACAAATGGCAAGGATTTTATGAACCTTTCATGAATACATCCTGTAAGCATGAAAAGGGGGGTTACTTGGAGAAAAAGCTATTTACCAGAAATGATTTGAAACCCACAAAAGAGCAGGATGGTGACTCCAGACGCACTTTTCAACTAAGACCAGCAACCTGAGATGAGTCCCGAAGGGGTCCGGAGTGGCCCAGGGCTGACGACCCTCAGGGGTGGCATGTCTGTGCCATCTCCGTGGGGAGACTTACTTGTGGTGGCTTGTGCAGTGAGCATAGATCCTCAGCTTGTCCCGGATCACTCGGCCTGGCCGTGGCTTCCGCTGGAGCCCGGCCACGTGCACGGCCAAGACCTTGGGACCGATCAGGCGCTTGTAAAGGAAGGAGACCCAGTAATCCTAGGAGAACAGAGAGCAGGCGGACAGTTAGGGAGACCGCCTGTCCAAGCAGTAAACGTGTCGAGCACAGGGACCAGAAGCCACTTCCCACCAGGGGGACGTGTGTCATGACCGGTCAGGCCCCAACTCCACAAGCGTGGTCACCCAGGGAAGTGCTCACTCGGGGTGCTTCGGAAGTGGGCCCTGTCTGAAGTGGCCTCTTCAGCCACACAGGGACACCCAAGTGGGGGACACCCCGAACAGCATACGGACAAAGGGATCCAGGTATTCCACATATGAAATAAAACCTTTATTTTCCGACGACTTTCCTTTTATATGGGTTTATGATTTCTGTTTCGTTGTAGAATGGGAGGCTTCCATTCCTCAGGATCGTTTCCAATATGAGAACCCAAACTGTCATTCTGCAAAATTGTCACTGAAGACTACTAGTGCCGTGGGAGGGAGATGAAACTTCTCCAGGCAGAAGCGCCAGAAAGCCAAACAGAAAAATGGTGCTAATTCTTGGTTCCCGTCAATAGTTCCACAATAAAAAGAATCATTCTAAGCTAAAAAGAATGTGATGCTTTAACCATTCCATGATCCATTTGTAACTGATCAATCAATATTCAATTTGTTGCCCCACACATGTTTCTGAGCTTAAAAAGCCTATTCACCACTTAATTTCTATCGTATTTGCTGTTATCATATTTTGGTTTTGTATTTGTTATAAATATAAAATTTGCATTTCTGTTGTGTAAGTGCTTATCACCTATTCTGAGGTCATGACTTCAGTGTTCATAACTCACTGTATAAAACGGGGCTTCCTCATTTGTTTAGGACCCCCTGGCCCCCCAGTTCTGGACTTCAGTGAGTATACTTCTCAGTGCACACTCTTCAATGCTTTAAAGACATCAACCGTGTCTTATTAGCCTTCATCTTCTCAGGCAGAGGCCTTCTGGTGACCTTATTTTGTTCTTGTGTGGTCACTTATAGCATCAGCTGACTAAAAATGTCTGGCAGATTGCCTCAATCACAATAAAGTCGCAAAGCCCCTTTGCCACTAGAATGACCCCAAATCCGCCCTGAATAGTGGCCTCTAAGTCTGGCCTAACCATTTGCTTTAATTAGCTTTCAGTGACCTAGGGTGGTTGTTAAATATATTCTCTTCATATTTACGATGGCAAATATTTAATCATTATCAATAACAGAGGTAGAAAATGTCACTGGTTTAATTTGCTCTTATTTGGTTGCAATTTCTATGTTTTTGATTATGACGTTTGATGTGATTATCACATTCCAATGTGATTTCCACCTTTTTCTTACTGATTTGCAACATACCTTTTTAAATTTATTTATTTTTATTTATTTATTTGAGGTGGAGTCTCACTCTATCACTCAGGCTGGAATGCAGTGGCACGCTCATGGCCACCCCATTGTCGACCTGCTGGACTCCGGCGATCTTTCTGCCTCAGCCTTCCAATTAGTTGGAACTATAGGCACATGCTACAGTGTCCGGCTAATTTTTGATTTTATTGTAGAGATGAGGTCTCGCCAAGTTACCCCGGCTGGTCTTGAACCCTCAGGCTCAGGTAATCCACTCACTCACCCTGGCATCTCAAAGTGCTGGGATGACAGGCTGAGCCACCGAGCCCAGCCAACATACCTTTTTAAAAATAACGAAGTAAAAATTTTAATATTTAAGTTGGCTACTATTAGCCTGGAATTTTGTCAGTAGCTCATTTGATATAATGATGATGATAACAGGAGTTGTTATTCTTATTTTACAGATATGAAAGTGGGTTCGAACTGTTTAAAGGTACATCTCAGGCCACAGAGCTAGTCAGTGTCATTTGATCCAGTGGTTGGACAACACATTCATTCACTCTGCAAGGTACAAATCCTGTTACACAGAGACACTAGGCAGCTGACAAACAGGGAATTCAACAAGGAGAGCAGGCAGAGACTGCAAGGGAACATTAACTTTTGTGCAGAGAGTTAACCAATATTTAATTTCTGATTTCTATGTTCTCAAAGCATTTAGAAGACAAGAACAGTAAAAGCACAAAATACTTCTGTTTCTCCAATTTCAACTCACTGCAATTTGTTCCTCTCTCTTATCCTTCATTACAATGTCTTATCACAGACACCATGGTTTCCACTTAGACAATTTGAAAAAGCTAAACAAGCTTGCTCTTAAACTTGCATTTAGGCACGGCCATTATCTTTATGTGACAGCAGTTTTCACTTACGGTGAGACACATTTGTAAGCAAGCCACTCACATTTAGGAAAATGAGATATTTATTATGTTTAATTCTCTCTCTCTCTCTCTCAGACAGGCTTTTACTCTCGTCTAGACTGGAGTGCGGTGGCACGGCATGTTCCAACTCACTGCAGCTTTGACCTCCTGGGCTCAGCCAATCCTCCTGCCTCAGCCTCCTGAGTAGCTGGTACTACAGGCGTGCACCGCCATGCCCAGCTAATTAAAAATTTTTTTTTTTTTTTTTTTTTGTAGAGACAAGGTATCACTATGTTACCCAGGCTGGTATTGAACTCCTGGGCTCAAATGATTCTCCTGCCTCAGCCTCCCAAAGTGCTGGGATTACAGGTAAGAGCAAACATGCCTGGCATGTTTAATTCTCAGTGATTATGTAAACACAAAAAATACACTTCAGAGAGATCAACGTAAGTAATCCTCACCAAGTTCAAGTGGTAAACTTGGATTTACGCTCAGATTTATTAACCTGAAACCAGTTTGCTTTCCAGTATGGGATAGCTCAATGCCATACTGTTCTCTAAGAAAGGAGATGAGGATACCTGGGTAAAACCCAGGTTTTGAGATAGATGCATAAAAGAGGGTGATAAAGTTAATTCCTAATGACTAATATCTTTTCTCAATTTTTTTTTATTGTGGTAAAATCTATATGACATATAATTTACCATCTTAACCGTTGTGTACAATTTATTGGTATTTAAAAAATTCATAAACTGGGTGTGGTGGGTCATGCCTATAATCCCAGCACTTTGGGAAGCTGAGCTGGGAGGCTGCAGTGAGAGGACTGCATCACTGCGCTGCAGCCTGGGCAACATAGCGAGACCTCATCTAAAAAAAAAAAAAATAGTTGGGCATGATGACGCATGCCTGTAGTCCCAGCTGTTCGGGAGGCTGAGGCAGGAGTCTGAGGCTGCAGTGAGCTCAGATTATGCCATTGCACTCCAGACTAGGTGACAGAGTAAGATCCTGTCTCAAAAAATAAAGAAAGAAAGAAAAGGAAGTTCTTATGCTAGTGATATGGGCAAAGGCTCCTAAAAATTAAAAAACAAACAACATTTTTTCATGTATCTGTTGGCTGCTCGTATGTCTTCTTTTGAGAAGTGTCTATTCATATCTTTTCCCCACTTTGTAATGGGGCTTTTCTATTCCAAGTATTTGCCTCTACCCATAAGACCCAGGTTAACCTAATCAGCCCTTTGTGACCTTCACGACACAGACAGACCCCACTACCATGGCAGCAGTCATGTGACTAACCCACTCATCTGTCTGCTCGCCATCCCCTGATGTCAGTACCTGTGCTTACCTGCCTCTTCAGGATGATGTGGAGCAGACCACCACCCAATCACCTTAATGACCTTCCTCCATCAAAGGCAAGGATTCAAAGGACTCATCCACGAGCAGCCAGGAGCCACTGTCTTATCAGCCTCTGGTGTGGCCATATGCTCTTGGAGCTTTGGTCACTGTCATGTTTTCTGGCTTTGGCCCTCCTTCCCTACCTTGAGGAGGTGAATCTCCTCTCTCTCTCTCATTTACTTTCTAAACAAACTATATTTTCTAATCTAACTTCTGTGCAATTCTTTGCATTTTTCTCGTGGCACTGGATTGTACACCAGACACCCACACCGCAGCAGGCCTGACCTAACATTCTGAAGGCCCTGCTGGGAGTGTGAACTAACACTCAGGGGTTGCTGTTTTTATTTATTGGTTTTTACAAAATTGTTGTAGGCTGTCTCTGTGCCAAGGATCAGCCTGAGGTGTAAACCTAAGGTCTTCACAGGTCTTTTTTTCAGTCTGTACATTTTTCTGGGTGTGTATAGTTACTTTTTAATTTTCCCCATGTATGCGTTTGCTTTTGAATACTCCTGTCTTTAATGTCTGGCTCCCAAAAAGAAAAAGACAAAAAAACAAAACAAAACAAAACCAGAAAACTGGAGGGGAGTTACACAGAACAAAACAAAACAAAACAAAACCAGCCACTTAAGTTCCCTGCAGTCATTTCAGCCGGAGGAGGAGAAGCTTGCAACAACACAGCAACGGGAAGTGCAAAAACAATGTCTGCACTTCTGTGGTGGAAGCAGTAATCAAGATTAGAGGAGAGATCCCTCGTGTTTTGAGGACAGGGTGTTTTTTTTCACCCTGACTCCTGCAAACTGTGTGTAGGCTGCTCCAGGAGCACGTGCATGGTAGCCCTGTCACAGGGCTGGCAGTAGGGGATTGGTACTCACTGTCCCCCAAGAGCTGAAACTGACCCACATGAACTGCAATTCACCATTCACGCCTTCCCTTTAAAGCTGCAAGCCTTTAATAGACTCTGAAACCGTCCTATCAGACAGATTCTGCCAGGGCAATTGTTATTTGGGTGAGGAGACAGATTCATGTGCTTTCTACTCTGCGATCTTCCCAGAATCCTCTGTAACATAACTTTTAATATTAGTAGTAAAAATCACTTAGTAAAATAATCTGTTTCTAAGTTAGTAGTTTGACTTTTATTACTTTTTATGGTTCTTTAGCATGGAGAATTTTTTTTTAATTTACAGGAAAATATATCAATATTTTTCTTTTGGTTCCTTCCTCTTGTTCTTAGAAAGTCCCTCCTGATAAAAGGATCAGATACATCTTCACTTATATTTCTTCTAGTTCTTTTTAATATTATCTTAAAATCTAACCTTTTAATTCATTGAAAATGATTTCATATACAGTATTAACTACATTATTTCCTAAGTAATTTAATAGTTATTGTAGTACTTATAGTGGATAACCGCTCTCTGACCCCATCTTTATCATATACTAAGTTTACAATAAGTCTTCACTTAATATCATCAAGCGGTTCTTGGATACTGTGATTTTAAGTGAAATGACATATAACAAAACCATTTTTCCCCTTCATCAACATTATAATGAAATGACATTGAACAAAATGATGTTATTTGAGGTCCTGCTGTATGTCATTTGGCTGAAAGTCAGTTTCCAACAACCTATCAAAGACATTAAGTGAAAACTTGCTCTGTGTGTGTGTGGGTGTATATGATATTATAATATATATATTATGATATACTGATAAGAAATGCCACATGTAATTCTGTGTCTAGGCTTTATTTTCTTCCGATGAACTCTCCATTTTTAAATCAGTTTTGCATCATTTAAATTGTTATAATTTGGATTTTAATATCTAGAGGTTCAGGTCCATTATACTTTGTCTTGCTTTGTTGAAACTTTTCTTAATTAGTCATACTTATTTACTTATTTATTTTTAAAATGTTATCTTTTTATTGAGACCTACTACAGGTACATATTTTTCAGGTGCACGCAATAATTTAATATAATAATATAATTTGTAAAGATCGAATCAGAGTAATTGGGATTTCCATGACCTCATACTTATTTATTTTTCCAAATAACCATTAGAAATCATTTTTAAAAATTTCAACGTCCACCTCAAGTAGAATGAAATCATTTTCTTGTAGTGTTGTAGGGAAGCTGAGGGCAGCATGCTTTTTGCTCCATATGTGGGTAGTCTGTTTGGTTTATTTTTTAGATTTTCTGTTCTGCTAGAATGCTTACAGGAGGCATATATTATACCTGCTGTTTGAACTTTTACCAGAAATGTATCACTGATCACTGTTGGTTTCTGCACTAATTTGCCAGCATTTAGGGGAGGTGTTTTTTTTAATTTGTTTAAAATCAGAAAGACCAAGATCTTTCTTCAACCTGTGAGGATTTACTTTAAATACAACTTTGAATTTTTATGTCTTCCTACTTGCTCCAATCTCTGTTTCTTTTAGAGCTCCATCCTCAGTTCTTGACATCTGTCATCTCTCTTCTCATTTTTTTAATGCATTTTGTTTCTCACTCTGCAAGATGATGTCTCAAGTTTGTTCTCCACGTTTCTAAACCCATTCTCTCCACAATCATTTCTATTATTTATTATATCCAACGAGTATTGTAATTATTGTAATTTTTGTTTCCTGGTGAACTTTTCTTATCTCCTTTAGCTCACCTTATGGACTGGCTCTTACTGAAATACTTTCACTTCTCAATGTGTTTTTTGTATTTGAATTTTGTTACGTACCTTGGAGAACATAAAATATAATCTGGTCACTTACTCAAAGTCAAAATAATGCTTGACTTGTACAAACTCAAGAAACATATCTTTTGATAAATGTATCTCTTCTAAATCATAAAATCAGAGAGAGACCTGCTGGCAGTTCCAGAAAAACGTGTTATTGTTGAAAAGTTAACACAGTTGTAGATTTACAAGAAGTTTGCTTCTGATTATTCAGGTTGTCCAGTTTATATCGATAATGCAAACTCTCAATGACTATTTTAGCAATGGTTGGTATATAAGACATTTTTCTCAGTGTGACTCTGTTGTTAATGATGTGTGTGAGGATACTGATAGGCTATGCCATTAGTACAGAGTTAACTAAAAGTTTTGCCATAAAATCCTACTTGCATAAGAACTTAAACATGTGAACACTTATATTTATAAATAACTTCACATACTTTTCAAATTCAGTTTCTCACAGAGGACATTTATAATATGAACCAGAGTGTCAATAATACTTTGGGAAATTTTGCAGCAATGCAATGGCAGCACACCATGTCAACTACACATCATGACAATGAGTAAAGGAGCAAGGGGCGTGTGGAGTGTGCCAATTATTGTCTTTTTGTTTCTAAATAATTCTTCATTATTTTGCAATCATAATATCATGACATTGAACTGTTTTATGAATTACAGCTAAATCTTAGGCTTTGGAGAAAGCGATACGGTTTTGCTGTGCTTTTGACACATCAAATAGACACTAAAAGAAAGCAGGATTCTCCATGACTTCATATCCAAAATTATACCTAATATTAAACTTTTACTTTCAAAGTTATCGAATAAAAATGCTAGCAAATATTGTTTTCTATGAATACTTATGATCATATCAAATTCGAGAGTTTAATGGTCGTAGATCTGTTACCATATAAGGTACCGCTGCATGCCTCTGCTTCATAGCTTTAATTATTTTAGAATAACATCGCCTTCCACTTCTGTGATTAGAACGTGTATAATAAATGTTTTATACACATGTGTAGATATACATATACGTATAAATACTTTTTCCAGTTTATGTGTATTGTGTATGTGTTTTCCACTTACAGGAGACTATGTGTAACTTACATGGCAGTTCTGAAGCACATGAGAAAATCACCCATCCACCTTAAAAGCTACCATAATACCCACATCGCTGCATCGAGTTACATGATACTTCCCTTTGCCATTGTTGGTTTTTATTCCCTTGCTTTATATTTTATAGCTTTATCCAAATATTTTCTCCTAAGTGATGTCTTATTTTATGTGTCAGCTTTATAAAAGTAGCATCATGCTGTGTGTAATTTCCTGTGACTTAATTTTTTCATTTAACTTTATGCTTTTAAGACTCATTCAGGTTGTCACATGCACTTTAGTTCATTCATTTTTAATTCTGTATAATACTGCATTGTGTGAACATACTACAATTTACTTATCCCGTCTTCCACTGATGGGTATTTGAGTTGCGTGCAGATGTTTGCTATTACAAGCAATGTGGTTTTGAAATCCTTGTTTCTGTTTCCCAATACACAGGTGAAGAAATCTAGAGGAGGGTTGCTCCAGCTGAGACTGGAGACCAACAGCAACCTTATCACCTGGTGCTTCAAAGAAATGCAGCTTCACGGAGTTCACCCCGGGCCCCCTGAATCAGAATCTCCAGGGCTGGGACCCTGACACTGTGTGGCTCTCCAGGCGATTCTGATGCTCATTAAAGTTTAAGAAGCTCTGTTCTAGAGTATACACCTAAGAGCGGAATTGCTGTGTCACCTACAGGTGTATAAATATTCAACTTTGTAGGCTGATGCCCAGCTATTTCTCAAAGTAATTCCAACTTACCCTCCCCAGCAATGTCTGTATGGTCTCCTGTTGATCTACATCCTGGCCAACACTCACTGCTTTTAGACTTCTTAATTTTTGCCAATCTAGTGGGCGTAAATGTCTAGGTCTTTTTCTGTGTTGTTTAAGAAGTCTTTCCCTATATCTAGTTCATAAAGATGTTGTATGTTTCCTTTTAAAACTTTTAAAGACTTTTTGTTTTATGGGTAAGTCTTTAACCAACCTAGAATTGAGCTGGGGGTATTGGGTGTGAAGTAGGTGGATCTAACTTTATATGTTTTGTATATGGATAATCAGTTACACTAGCATCATTTATGAAACAGTCTCTCTTTTCTTAGTGATCTGCAATGCCCTCTGTGTCCTAGATTAAACGTCTATATACTCATGAGTCTTTTTCTGGGCTCTCTGTTCTGCCCCACTTTTCTGTCCTGCACTGATACCACACTGCTCTAATTCCCAGTGCTTTATATTATGTCTTGAAACCCGGAAGAGCAAGTTCTCCTATCTTATTTTTCAGAAATGGCTTTGCTAACCTTGGGTATTTGCTCAGTCATAAGCATTTCAGCATCAGATTATCCAATATCTAAACAAAATTCATGGGGACTTTGGAATTGAATTGTATTTATAACTCAAATGAGGAGAATTTACAATTTCATGATATCGAGTCTTCTTATCCATAAAGATGAAAGACACTGAAAAAGAACTCATTCCAGGAAGGAAATCTTTCTTCTCTTTCTTTCTCTCTTTTTTTGTTTTGTGGGTGAAAGTTCACAATCACGTAATTTTTTTCTATTAAGAAGTTATCCCATACTCGGGTTTCTCTTCAGATCGCATAAATCTTTCGCCTTTTACTAAAGAAGTTATCCTAGATTGTTCATCATGAACATAAACCTCTCTCTCTCTCTCTCTTTTTATTTTCACAGTGTTCACAACATCTTTACCAGGAGAAAATAAATCTTTAATGAAGAAGAAAATACAAAAATCTTTTCACTTTGGGGAATTAAATCAGAAAACATTTTATATTTAGGAGTTTGTTATTAACCTTGTAGTAGTAAGTATGGTAAGAAGAATATAAGACCCAGACCTGCCCTGGTGGCAGATTCACTAATTTTGCATTTCTAGAGAAGCCGGCTTGGTGGCTCAGCCTGTAATCCCGTGCCTTGGGAGGCTGAGGTGAGCAGATTGCCTGAGCCCGCAGGTGCGAGACCCGCCTGGGCAACTTGGTGAGACTTCATCTCTACAATAAATCAAAAATTAGCCGGGCATGGTAGCACGTGCCTGTAGTTCCAGCTACTTGGAAGGCTGAGGCGGAAGGATTGCCGGAGCCCAGCAGGTCGAGGCTGCGGTGGCCGGGAGC
>CAUYQG010120156.1:0-28782 GCA_963574415.1 Tarsius wallacei | reverse complement strand
CCGGCGATCCTTCCGCCTCAGCCTTCCGAGTAGCTGGAACTACAGGCGCGCGCTACCACGCCCGGCTGGTTTTTTGATTTATTGTAGAGATGAGGTCTCGCTTGCCCAGGTGGGTCTCGAACCCGCGGGCTCAGGCAATCCACTTACCTCAGCCTCCCAAGGCGCGGGATTACAGGCTGAGCCACCGAGCCCAGCATACAGTCCACTTTTGATGGACAGTAGGGTAGGTTCCATGTTTTTGCTATTGTGAATAGTGCAGCAATAAACATGAATGTGCAGGTGTCTTTATGATTTATGCAGAATGATTTATGCAGGACTAAGATTGTGGACATCTCAGGAAGTTTATCTTGTTTCTCAGCACTTTGCTCTTGTGTCAGCAAATGTAGTATTGGGTTGTACAGTTTAATCTTCAAACCATTAGATGGCTGTTGTGGGTAAGAGTTAACTGTGGCAGAAGCAAATGGATATATGCATGATCTTTGTTTACCGAGACAAGCTTTCTTTTGCCTCAGACAATAAGCTAGTCTATGGAATGCATGGTGACCTAGGCTCCTTGATCAGCCCCTGAGAAGGAGACAAAGCTGGGCAGAGCTTAGCCACCAAGGCAGTGCTTGGATACTCCAATAGTTGGCACAAACACCAGCCCTGATGAAATGCACCAAGGTCTCTGCAATAGGGGAAGTGGCTGCCCCAATCCCACAACCTGGGCAAGCAGGAATGCTTCCTGCTTCTGTGCCATGCCCCTGTCTCCAGTGCTCAAGACACTCAGGTTAGACAGACACTGCTGCAATATAGGTGAGAGCTAGGAAAGAGACTTGCCCGGTGGCTCATTGCCAAAATGTCCTTGGTAAAGAACCTCCTCCTTCAACTCAAAATACACAACATTGTGACTCTCCTGTCATTTGCTGCAGAAATGCTGTCACTCCATGTAGAAAGATGAAGGGGCTCTACCTTTCATGCAAGTCTAGGCCCTATGGGCACACTCCCAGTGGAGATGCAGCCACTCCAGTAGCTCTAGAATAGCCTTCCTCCAGTACACTTGCACCAACATACTGCAGGAGTAGCCATGACTGTGTTTGTAGCAATGGTTGGGGGTGGAAGGAGAAGTACCATTCTCCAAGTCCATGCCCAAGCACAGACTGTGCATAAGCACAACCATCAAATCTGGCTGCTGTGATATAAACACATCATCTGCATCTCCACTGCAAGTGGCACAGTCACTCTCAGCCCACAAGTTGGGTGCTTTCAAGCACAGAGAAGAACCTGGTCTGGTCTCATTAGTCCCAAGGGGTGGCCCCTTGGTGTGCTGCACTCTTCTTCCCTTAAGAGCTGCACTTCCGAAGGGCTAGGCCACTGTGAACCCTGCAGCTCCCCTGGGTCCAACCAGGCCTGAGTGGCAGTCACAATCTGAGCAGGTGCCAGGGAATGGGCTCCCCAGTAGTGTGGAGATACAAATGCTGAGGTTCCCTAGGCAGGTCACAGTCCCCCAATAGATGTGCCCCAAATGTGTCACCCTCCACTGCAGCTTGGGTCCAGGGGAGGGCAAGCAACCTAGCAAGAAGTGAAAGTCTGGTGTAATGCCCACAAGAAGTTCCCAAACCTCCGCCCACATTTGTGTTTAGGTTCATAAGGGCAGAGAGGCTCCACAGTTTAGATACTGACAATCTGCAGCAGGTGAAAAAGGAGAGAAAAACATTCCTACCTACTGTTTCAATGAAATACCAAGTCTCTCGGGCTTCTTAACTGATCTCTGCCAGTCTCTAGCTTCTTTAATTTTCTATGTCTTAGCTTCCTCCCATGAGTTCTGTGCTAGACTTTAGCACTTTCCCCTTGGTATTCGATCTGAGTTATAATTATTCACCTGTAACTATAGTTCTTCTTTCTGAAGAGAACTGGTGTTCAACGTCTCTAGACACTCAAGTTGAAAAAAAGAAACACACTCAACATTTTTCAAGACTACAATATATTGTCATGAACTGCAGTCACTATACTGTACAATAGATCCCTTTCATCAGTGTTTTGTAGTTTTCAGCATGCAAAACCTGTGCATATTGTATTAGATTTAAAGCTAATGATTTTATTTTCTTTAAACAATTGAAAATTATGTTGTATTTTTAACTTCAGTATTTATGTTTTATTTCAAGTATATAGAAATACAATTGAGTTACATATTTTTATCTTGTATCCTGTAACTTTGATGAAGTTTTAGAAGATTTTTAGTAGAGTCTTTTAGTATTCTATACAAACAAGCATGTCATCTGTAAACAATTTTCTTTTATTTCTTCCTTTCTGACATGCAGGCCTGTTGTTTTTTTGATTGATTGATTGATTGATTGATTGTCCTTATTGCACTGGCTAGAATTTCCATGACCACGTTGAAAAAGAGTGGTAAGAGAGAACATCTTGGCCTTAGGAAAAAAGATTTACTTGATGGTCTTTCACCATTATGTATGCTTTGTATCAGCTTGAAGAAGGTCATATATATTCCTTTTCCTGATAGTTTTTTTAATCATGAATAGTTGTTAGTTAAATTTTTTCAAGTGCTTTTACTCTATTGGCAGACTTGACTATGTAACATTTCCTCTTTTGCTGGTGTTGTGGTGAACTATTTTGTTTTATTTTCAAATGCTGAGCCAGCTTATATTATTGATCATGTTGTATACTTTTTTATATATTGCTGAATTCTATTTGCTAATATTCTGTTAAAGATTTTCACATCTATATTCATGAGGAATAATTGATTTACAGTTATGATGATTAATTTTATATATCAATTTGAGTGGGCTAAGGAATGTCCAGATATTTGACAAAACATTTCTGGATGTGTCTGTGAGGATGTTTCCAGAATGGATTAGCATTTGATTGGTGAACTGAGTAAAAAAGATGACACTCCTGCATGTGGGTGGGCATTATCCAATCTGTTAAAGACTTGAATTAAACAAAAAGAGGAAAGAAGAGAAAATTCACTCTCTCCACTTTAGTATCAGTACTCCTAGTTCTCAGACTTTTAAACACAGACTGAATTACACCACTGAATTTCCTAGTTGAGACAGCATAAAATGAGATTTCTCAGTCTCTATAACTACATGGACCAAATATATTATTCTCTCTCTCTCTCTCTTTCTCTTTCTGTCTCTTATGTTTCTCTGAAAAATTCTAATATCATAGTATTTTAAAATAATTTTATATTAAATTATATTTTATTATAGATATGTGGGGTGCAAGTAAGGATTAACTACACATGTAGGCTGCACGCAGGTATAGTTTGGTATTCCAACTGACCCTCATTCCCCGGTAATATCACAGTATTCTTTTATTTTCATCATTTTTTTTCAAATTTCTTCTTATTTTTTACTGTATTTATCTAATTTGAATATCAAAATAATATTAACTTCATGAAACGAATTTTAAAGTTTCCTTTTTTTTTTATTTGCTAGAAAAGATTGTGTAACATTGATGTTATTTTTTTTTGTTTTAGATTCTTGAGGTGGGAGCTTAGATTATTCATTTAGACTTTTCTTTGTATACAAGTATTTAGTGCTATATATTTTTCTATCAGCACTATTTTAGGTGTGCCTCATATCTTTTGATACTTTGTATATTATTGGCATTTAGTTCAGCAGTTTGGGGTTTTTAAAAAAATTTCCTTTGAAATTTCTATTTTGACCCATGGATATTTTAGAAGTGTGCCGTTTTGTTTTTAAGTGTTTGGAGATTTTTCTGTCACCTTTCTGTTAATGATTTCTAATTTGATTCCTCTTCTGTCAGAGAATGCACTATAATTTTACATTTTTTGAGTTTCTAAAGATTTGTTCTATTGATCAGGATATAGTCTATTTTGAAATATCTTCCATGAAACCTTGAAAAGAATGCTCTTTTTGGGCATAGAGGTTTACTCTATGAAGACTGACCAGCTTCTTTAGGTTAATGGAGATATTGAGTTTTATATTCTAGTTTGTTACTTGTTTATGCAATCAATTCTTTTTTTAACTTAATTTTATTTTTTTGCGGGGTGGTACAATTCAGGGTTAAGTGTACAAATGTTCATTATGCAAGTATCCTTGTTGATGAGGTGTGCCCCCCGCCCCCATGGGCAGAATCCCACTACTGCCAATCCCACCACTCCCCCGCCCTGGTAATTTCCCACTACTGACAATCCTTTTTTTATAGTATTATGATAATTGTTGAAGGTTCACTTATGAGTGAGAACATGTAATACTCAGTTCTTTGTTTCTGTGATAAATCACTCAGTATTATAGATTCTAAGTCCATCCAAGTTGCTGTGAAGTTCATAATTTTGTCCTTCTTTATGGCTGTGTAATATTTCATCATGTATATGTATCACATTTTTTTATCCAGTCATCTTTCAATGTGCAGCACCATTGTTTCCATGTTTTTGCTATTGCAAACAAATGCAATCAATTTTTTAGAAAAAAGTTTTGAAGTATAAAATTACAAATTTAAAAAAAAATTTCTTCTTTTAGTTTTATCAGTTTTTGCTTCATAAATTTCATGCTCTTGTTGTTTGGTATATACACACTTAAGATTAATGTGTCTCATTGATAGAGTGACCAATTTATCAATAATTATATATGATGTCTCTCTAACACTAGTAATTTTTTCTCTGAAGTCTAATTTATCAAATATTGATATAGTCACTCCTGTCTTTTTTGGACTAATGCTTGCATGATTTTCTTTTCATTATTTTATTTACTTTAAGATACTTTTGTAACAAAATGAGTTTCTCATACACAAGCTATAGTTAATTTATGTCTCTGGCTTTTAATTGCTGCATTTTGGCTTTTCATTTTCATTTTTTTCTTGTTTCATCATTTTTTATTAATACGTAACAGATTTACATATTTTGGGGTACATGTGATAATTGGATACATTCATATAATGTGTGAAGTCAAAATCAAGGTAATTGGGATTTCCATTACCTTAAATATTTACCTTTGCTTTATGCTTGGAATATTTGAATTATTTACTTCTAGTTATGTTGATATATACATTATTGTTAACTACAGTTACCCTACCTATCAATCACAAGAGTTTATTGCTTCTATCTAACTTTGTATTTGTATTTATTGATCAGTCTCTTTTATTTCTCCTTCTCCCTATTCTTTTCTGCATCTAGTGACCACCAATGAGAGATCCATTTTGTAGCTCTCACATATGAATGAGAATATGTAATATTTGCATTTGTGTGCTTGGCTTATTTCCCTTAACATAACAACTCTACTTCTACCCATGTTGCTTCAAATGACAGGATATTCTGTGTATATATATTCTATTCTGTACATATATTACCATTTTCTTTATCCAAGTAATATTGTAATTAAACTACACACAAGACCAGATAGGCCTGACATTTACAGAACATTCTACCCAACTGCTGCAGAATACACATATTTTTCACCAACACATGAACCATCTTTCAGGAAAGATTATATCATAGGCATCAAAACAAGTCTACATGAGTTCAAACCAGTAGAAATCAACTTATTTCCATATTTTGGCTGTTGTGAATAGTGCAACAATAAACATTGGAGTGCAAGTATTGATTTCCTTTTTTTGCTTATATACCCAGTGGCGGAATTGCTGGATCATATGATGGTTCTATTTTCACTTTTTTGAGGAACATCTGTATTATTTTCTATAGTGGCTGTGCAAATTAGCAACCATGAACAAGAGCTGCCTTTTCTCCACATCCTCACAGAATCTGTTATGATGTTGAACATTTTTATATGCTTGTTAACCATTTGTGATATCTTCTTTTGAGAAATGTTTATCTGGATCTTTTGACAATTTTTTCTTTTGCCTATTTTTTAATCAAATTTTGTTGTTGTTTTGCTATTGAGTCATTTGAACTTCTTATATATTCTGGTTATCTCTTATCAGATGGATCATTTGCCAAAAAAATAATAATAATTAATTCAACAGGTGTATTGGCACATTACTGTAGTCCCAGCTACTTAAGAGACTGAAGTAGGAGGATTACTTGAGCCCAAGAACTGGGGGGCAAAATGAGTTATGATCATGCCACTGCACTCTAGTCTGGATGACAGAGTGAGACCTTTACTCTAAGTGGGAAAAAAAAAATATTTTCATTTCATTGATCTTTATTTATTTATTTTTTGTTTATATTTTATTTATTTCTCCTCTGATCTTTATTATTTTTTTCTTCTACAAATTTGGGGTTTGGTTTATTCTTCATTTTCTATTTCCTTGAGGTGTATCATTAGGTTGTTTATTTGAATTTTTTTCTACTTTTTGATGTAGGCACTTATGCAATAAACATCCTTCTTGCACTGCTTTTGATGTATCACAAATATTTTGTATTTTCATCTTTAATTGACTATGACATGTTAAATGTCTTCTTAATTTTTTAGTGACTCATTGGTTGTTCAGAAGCATATAGTTTAATCTTCTTTTTTATTTAAATTTTTTTATTTTAAATATGTGGAGTACAATTTAGGGTTAGGTATACAAATGTTTATTATGCAGGTACACTTGTTGATGATTGTGTCCTCCCTTCCCCAGGCAGACTCCCATTACTGCCAATCGTGCTTCCCTGCCCACCCCCTAGCAGTTTCCCACTACTGCTGATACCTTTTCTTATGATAATAGTTCAAGGTCCATTTATGAGTGAGAACATGTGATACTCAGATCTTTGTTTCTGTGAAAGATCACTCAGTATTTCAGACTCTAAGCCCATCCAGGTTGCTGTGAAGTTCATGATTTTGTTCTTTATGGCTGAGTAATATTCCATTGTATATAGGTACCACATTTTTTTTAATACAGTCATCTTTTGATGGGCAGCATGGTTGGTTCCATGTTCTTGCTACTGTGAACAATGCTGCAATAAATATATGTGTGCAGGCATCTTTTTTATAGAGTCATTTGAGTTCTTCTGGGTATATTCCCAGTAGGGGGATTGTGGGGTTGTATGGAAAGTCGATTTTAGATTTTTTTAGGAATCGCTACACTGTTTTCCACAGAGGCTGTACTACTTTACACTTCCACCAAGAGTATAGAAGTGTTCTCTTTTCACCACATCCTCTCCAGCATCTGTTTTTTTTGAGTTGGAGTCTCACTCTGTCACCCAGACTGGAGTGCAGTGGCCGCTCCCAGCCACCGCAGCCTCAACCTGCTGGGCTCCGGAGATCCTTCCGCCTCAGCCTTCCAAGTAGCTGGAACTACAGGCGCGCGCGACCACGCCTGGCTAATTTTTTGATTTATTGTAGAGATGAGGTCTCGCTTGCTAGGGCGGGTCTCGAACCCGCGGGCTCAGGCAATCCACTCACCTCAGCCTCCCAAAGGCACGGGATTACAGGCTGAGCCACGGAGCCCGGTTTGTTGTTTTTTTGAGATATTGAAGATAGCTATCCTGACTAGAGTTAGGTGATATCTCACTGTAGTTTTAATTTGTATTTCTTTGATGACTAGTGAGGCTGAGCATTTTTCATGTATCTATTGCTGCTCGTTTTAAAATAAAAAACTGTTTAAAATAAAAAATATTTAAAATAAAAAAATTATTGAGACGTGAGAATTTATCCCTGTCATGAGGTTCTAATAGAGTAGTTGTTGTTCCTGTTTGTTTTGTTGCCTTTCTTTTGACTTTTGGGTTGATTCGTGTGTGTATTCAATCTTTTTCCAGCACTCTTGTGAAGAACGTTGTCATTCTTTCTTCCCTTTCTTCTGTGTTTATACTTTCTTAAGTGTTTCTGGTAGAGTTGGCCTGGAAACAGCGTAAGCTCTTAGGAGTTGGGTATTGTTTCTTTGTCCATTCATCCATTCTAAGTCTTTTAATTGAAACATCTAGTCCTTTTATATTCAGTGTTATTATTGATAGTAAGGACGTACTGCAGTCATTTGTTGCTTATTTTCTGGTTTTCTAACGTTTCTCATCATTTCTTCTTTTCTTACTGTCCTTTGTATTTAAGTGGTTTTTATGGTAGAATGATTAAATTCATTGCTCTTTATTTTTAATGACTCTATTACAAGTTTTTGTATTCTGGTTACCATAAAACTTACAAAAAAAAGTTATAGATATTACTAGTAATTAAAAAATAACTTATTTTAGATCTACATTTTAATTCTACCCCTCAATGTTTTGATTTTTTATTTTCTTAATGTGCAAATGTTTGTTTTTAATATTGCCTATCCTTCCTAATAGGCTACTGTGGATAATTTTGCATTGATGAATGTATCTTTTAAGCTTTTTGCCAGAGTTATAAGTGAATTGCATACCACAATTACAGTATTAGAGTATTCTAGATTTGCCTTTGTAGTTAATGTAGATTTGTCTTTGTAGAAATGGGTTTCATGACTTCTTTTTTTGTTTTTTGCATGTTATTGTTTTTTTTAAGATTGACAGACTCTCTTTAACATTTATTATGAGTCTAATGGTGATGAATTCTCTCAGCTTTTGTCTGGGAAAGAATTTATCTCTCCTTCTGCAATGACAGTGTTTTGTTTGTTTTGTTGTTTTGTTTCTTTGTTTTTTGTTGTTGTTGTTTTTTCACTTTGAAAATGTTGACACACTTACTCCTGGACTGTTTGGTTTCCACTGAGAAGTCTTTTGTCAGAAAAATTGGAGCTCTTTTATATGTTATTTGCTCCTTTTATCATGCTACTTTTATAATCCTCTCATTGTGTTTGACTTTTGAGAGTTTGATTATTATGTTTTTCAGGATGTCTTAGTTGGATAAAATCTATCTGGAGTCTTCTGACCCTCCTTTACCTGGATATTTATATTTTTCCCCAGTTTTAGAAAATTTTCTGTTGTTTTTCTTTGACTAAGCTTTCTTCCCTCATTCATGCTTAACTTCCTGTTAAATGTCAATAATTGTTTAAATTTAGTCTTTGGAAGTGATTTTTTTTTTTATGTCTTGAAGACAATCTTCATTACTTCTTCTTTTTTCACCTCTGTGTGTTTTCAAATAGCCTGACTTCAAACTCACTGGTTATTTCCTCTGCTTAATCCATTCTGCTGTTGAGAGTCCTTAATCAATTTCTCAGTTCATCAAATGTATTTCTCAGTTATAAGATTATTTTATTTATTTATTATTTAAATATTTTTGTTAAATTTTCTGGTATATTTCTTAATTTGTTGTTTTGTTGTTGTTGCTATCTTGGAGATCACTGAGTTTTCTTAAAAGTACTATTTTGAATTCTTGGTGAGGGAGCTCACATGTCTCCAATCTGTTAGGGTCAGTCCTAGTTCCTTGCTTTGTACATTGTGCAAAGTCTGGCTCCCTGCTTGCTGTTGTTTCTTGTGGATGCACGTCTCTGGTTTGTACTGAAGTATTGTTTATTCCAGTCTTCTCTGTCTAGCATGTTTTGGTTTTCATTTGACACGTTTTCTTAGAGATTCCTTATAATCTACAGGTTAAATTTACCTATTTTTCCCTTCAATTTTGGCAGTAGATAGTGTCTTAAGTTCAAGTTTTTATCAACTGTAGTCAACTTTCGGAGCACTTCCCATCTCAAATGGAAAGTAGTCCCAAAGAAGGTATCCCAGTACTGTGAGAAGGCTTGCTAGAGGTTTGTGCCCAGGAGACCACATGCAGTGTGGTAGAGCTAAACAGCTACTCTGATTTGACATCTTCTTTGATTGAAGAAGATCAACAGAGGAGTTTCCAGGGATAGGGATGGTAGCCCCACCTTCCTCCTTCGTCTTTGGCTATCTTCAGGGATATTTCTCTCTTTAGATGCTCACAATGATTTCCTTGGGTTGAAGAAGAAGCAAGTTCTCTGCCAGTGAACCCATAATGGGAAATCTGGTTTTCCACCTCAACCTCACATTTTCCAGTGTAGAAATTGTGAGTCATGGGAAATTTATTTATGTTCTTGGTGCTAGGAAGATTGGGAGGATGGGCATCACAAATGTGGAAATCCAATTCTTTTACTATCTGCTCAGTTTCTTCACTTCTCTGTGATCCTGGGAACTATCTCAATCTTATATTTGAGTGCTGGGATATTGCTCGTGATAATTTCAGTGCTGTATATTTGTGGGGGGGGGAGGTGTGGCAGGGGAATAAAACCAGCTTACTTCTATGCTGCCATTTTGGAACCAGAAAACTTGACCACTTATTTTTAATGTATTTATTGCTAAGCCAGAGAAAAAGTATGCCATTATATGTTTTGTTTTTTACTATTCTCACTGTTTTTAGTTTCCCTTTTTTTTTCTCTGCCTATTTGTGGGTTACTTCAACCATTTTTAGAAATCATTTGTTATACTTCTAATAATTTTGATCGTATTTTTTGTATATTTTTTAATATGTTACTCTAGCTATTATAAGTTCATTAATCAGCTCTTATGTCACTATTTTACCAGCTTAAGTAAAGCGTGAGGCTTACCTCTCATTTTATTATTGATCATCTCCTTTTTTACTATAGTCTGAATATTTCTATGTAAACATTTAGAACCACATTAGAAAGTGTTACAACTGTTGTTTCAAATGTCAACAATAATTTGAAAAACTGAAAAGTGGATGAAAAATAACTATACTCACAGTTTTACTATTTCCATCATACTTTTTATTCTGATATTTCAAAATCCCTTTTAAATTATTTTATTTCTGTTTAGGGAATTTTCTTCTACTATTTTTTAAGGCTAAGACTTCTAGTGAATTTTTGTTGTTTTTTTTTAGTTTTTCTTCATCAGACTGAGAATGACCTCATCTCCCTTTCATTCCTGAAGAATATTTTGCCCAGTAACAGGATTCTAGAATTATACTTTTTTTAATCCTTGAAAAATACTGTTATTTCTTTTTTGGGACATAATTTCTAGTAAGGAATTCACTGCAATTTGAGTTATTTTTGCCCTATAGATGATACTTTTTTCTCTCCACATGTAACACTTTTTTCTTTGTCTTTACTTTTCAGAAATTTGACTCTAATGTGTCTTGGAGTATATTTCTTTGAATTTATTCTGTTTGAATTTCTCTTTGATTTTGAATGTAAAGATTTATATATCTTGCCGAAGTTGGAAAGTTTTTAGCCATTAATTCTTTTGAGTGTTTTTTGAGTATTTTTTTTTTTTTTTGGTGCCTTGCTCTTTCTTTTATTCTTCTGGAATTCCAGTATTATGGATGTTAGATATTTTGTTATGGTCTCTTAGATCTCTGAGGATCTAATTTTTAAGACCACTTTAATTCTATTTTCTCTCTGTTGTTCAAATTTCATAATTTCTATTGTTTTATTGTCAAGTTCATCCATTCTTATCTTGGTCTTCTGCATTATGCTCTTAAGTCCATTTAGTATTTTATTTCAGTTACAAAGTTTTTAATTATAAATTTCCATTTGTGTTCTTAAAATTATTTTCTATTTTTATTAAGAATTTACATTTCTTGCTATGACTTTCTATTTCTTATTTGTTTTAAGTATGTTCACTAATGCTTGTTGAAGCATTTTTATCATAAATACTTTAATATATTTGTTAGGTAATTCCATTGCCACAATGTTGAAATTTGATTGTTCTCTTATATTCAGGTAAAGAACTTTCAGCTTCTTAGAAATACAAGTTGTTTTTTTTTTTTTTTATTCAAGCCTGGACATCATGTGCATGACATTATGAGACTGAATCTTAATTAAATTTTTGTTTCAGCTAGCTCCTGAATTTCTCAGAAATGGGAAAGAAGTAGTGGTACTTCATTAGTTTCAGAAACATACAGACATTCAGAGTCCTCTCTTGGTTTCCATTATTAACTAAGTGAGAATCTCTTTACTACTGCTGGATGGGTGTGGGAATTCTGGATCATCACTCGGCTTCTACCAATACCTTGTTTGCATGGGTTAAGAATGTCTTGTTGTTTTTCCTTTATTTACACCAAGGTTGTGGAAATAATCTTGTTATTGTTGGGCAGTGGTCAAATTACTAATTATCCTCTAGGTTTCCTTTGACACAACCTAAATATGGGGAGAAGAAAGTAAGTACCTCATTACTGACAAAATTCAGGTTCCCTATTTGGTCTGACTACAATGGAGAGAAGGATTTAATTGTCTCTAGTGAAAGTGGCATCTTTGGACTTGGACTTCTTTAACATTACCCCATCAGTGGATTCAAGATATCTCATTATAGTCAGGTAATTGTTGAAGTTTAGTTTCTTCATTTGGCATTTACTAGTGGGACTGATGGTGAGTCCATAGCTTTTTCTGGGCATATGTCTAAAATAGAAAATTATTGTCTAAAAGTTTTCTATCTTGCTAAGCTATATTTTCCTTGTTCTTTGGCTAGAAAGCACTGTGTTTTGCTAGTGTTTGTTTTTATCTGTGCCTGATGATATTTCTGGATTGCTGGACTTTTCATCTAGAAGTCTGGTGTATATAATATGACAAGAAAACCCATGGAACTCATTACTATGCCATTTCTTGGGTCTTAAGGTTTCAAGTCAGTTTTCCTTTTTTCTAGCTTTCAGAGTCTTATGTTTGTTGTATTTATGATACCCAGAATTTTAATTTGTACTTAGCAAGAGAAATAGGAAAAAAAATACACCTATGCTATTTTCCTGGAATTGGAAGTCCTCTTATTTTATTTTAAATGTTTCTGCTTTGAATCGCATCTCTATTTTTTCTAATTATACTAGGCTTATGAAAAATTAAAAGTAACAACTTTCTTCTTTACCACACAGTCCTGGGTTTGAATTATGATTGTGGCTTCTTGGTTTCCTTACCTATAGCAAGAGGTCAGAAACATCTATTTGGCATAATTCAAGTGAAAACTGCCAGGAGAGGGAGCAAGGGGGAGCACACCTCATCAATAAGGGTGCCTGATCTCAAACCAAATGACGTCGGGACCAAAGTGAGCCCTAAACTTTACCTGTACAATGACCATTTGTATACCTAACCCTGAATTGTACCTCACATCTTTAAAATGAAAATTAAATTTAAAAAATTAAATAAAAATTTAGAAAATTAAATAAAACTATTTGTAGCCACTTGGGAGTCACTCAATAGTCACTCAAAGTTATCCAAACTTGAATTTTTTCCCTGGAAATCCATGTGGTCTTAAACGTCATGTTTTTAAAAAATACAACAAAAGGCTATCATTTAAACCACAAACTGGTCCTTCGTTTAGAATGGAAATTTATTCTGGAATTTATATTGATAACCTGAAGTAAGAATTGGAGACAGGGATTACCATCAGAATGTTAGACAAATTTCAACTATAATTATACATTTTAGAGTCTACCAAAATTTCCAATCTAAGGATCAGAGTGAATGAAACAAGACAGCTCATACATTTAATCTTGTGATAAATGATTTCATCCTGAGAGGATTCTGCTTCTGTACTGAAAGAACATTATATTATAGCAAAAAGGGAAACGTCAAAACTGTTTCTCAGATTTAAGGAGAAAATGTGCCACAACATATGTCTTGATCAACCTATCTGAATCTCTGAATATTGACTAGTCTTGTACTTCTGTAAATTTATTTTTTTGCAAACCTTAGAGAATGCTCTAAGGACATAATCTTGAATTTTCTATAATTTCAGGGTTACTCCTTATGCTGAGAATTTCTATGCCCTGGTTCTGCTCAAATCTACCAGACTGATATGCCTATATTGAAAAGTACTAGACCTTAGAAAGGACCTTGGAACAGGTTATGGGCTGTCAAGCACTATGTGTTGCAGCCTAACGCCAACTAAGGTGTACAACTAAAAGATGTGCCTATTTTCCCTCTTTAAGGTTAAAAACAGGTTGTAAATTGAAAAACACAGTTTTGAATACATTACATTATAAAATTTGAGTTAAATTGAGTAATTACAGACATAGTTGTTTTTTGCTTAACTGAAATAAACAGAACAATTTTTTATTTACTATAGCAATCTTTTGCTTGATTTTGTAATGGAATTTTAGGTCACAGTATTCAGCATTTCTTTGAGGAATGAGGACCAGTATAAATAAAATTCTTATCACAAAGGTCTCTGAAAAAATGAGGAGCTTTCCAAAACAATTTTTATTTCAAGATACCTTTATTGAGTGCCCCTGTTGTGTTTTTATATCCACTAAATCTTTCAACCTCATAACGTCACTTTGAGGTTAAGGTTGTTACCTCCATTCTGCAGATGAGACTTGTTGAAATTTGAGACTTGCTAGAGCTGGGATTTTCATTTGCCTCTCTCAGTGCTGAAGTCCTAAGTATGTTTTTGGTTTTTTTTTTTAAGCCATAAATCTACTGTTTTCTTGGGTTGTTCTTCTTTAGTTTAGGTTTCAGATCAAATGTTCCATCAGTCAAACTGATAATGATTTCAAAGATATTTTGAAGGTAGCACAGTATGTCTCTATGACCAGCATGGTAAACAGCAGGAATCAAACTTTGAGATTATAAGAGAAAGGTAAAATTTAGCAGCATGTAAAAGTGGTTCTGTGAACCCTTGAAATGTGTTGTCCCTAAACTAAGAACTTGGAGAATAATAAATAAGAAAGCTTTCCATTTGAGAGGTTTAATTTTTAATTTTTTGATGGTTGTTCAGGTGTATGTATATGTACATTTTAAATATTCTTAAAAGTATTTTCTATATAATGCAAAAACTTTTATATACATAACATCATTTAATCTTCACAATGGCTCTATAAGATCAGTGCTACTAATTTTCACCATTTCTCACACTTTTGGTCAGGAAATCTAATTTCAGAGGTGACTGGTAATATGTAATATGACTGGTGAGACGTGAAGCCAGAATTGCAGCCTAATACTGACTGTCAGAGACCTAGCTTTGGATAGTTAAGTACACTTTACATTTCTGTCAATTTTTTGATTTTCTTGTTCTTACTAGACAAAAAAACAGTGGAAACAACAGGGTTATTTGGAATTCTAAAAAAATTCATTAAAGATTCGCTCATATATTTGATGTAATTGATTATTAATGATATTGCTTTAGTCTCAATTATTATTTTGGCTAGTCAAGCCCATGACAAATGTATACTACCGAAGTCCTTTAACATACTTACAAGAAATTTTTGAATTTGCCTTTATCCTGTTTCCTGTTACCTTTTCATAGCAGTTCCAGTGAAGACTCTCCAAAGAGTCATCTACTTTTTAGTAGAGTACATCTTTGGAATTAACGAATTTACTTCTTACTAATAGACTGAGGAAATTTTTATCCTTGTTCCTTTGGATAATTTCCATTGGATATTTTTCTTGTTTGCCAGAACAGGTAAAATTTTCTTTATCTTTCGAAGAAAAGCACTAAAACATGAAAGACTATCCTGTGGATCCATTTCAAGCAAGATGTCAGGGGAGCTGTGATTACTTTGCCACTCTAAGTTTGGCCCTTAGACCAACAGCATTAGCATTATCTGAAAATTTGTTAGAAATTCAGAATTTCAATTCCTATCCTGGACTTACTGAATCAGAATCTGCATTATTTTAACAATCCCTCAGATAATCTGTCTGTACATTATAGTGTGAGAAAGATAATCTTAGAAATTTTTATCTGCCGTATGTGACTTTCACTGTTTAGCCTACCCGAAAAACATACATTAATTGACAAATGTAGCTCAGTAACTATTTTTATTTTCATATAAGTATTCAGGAATTCACAGATACCAGACACCTTTTTTTTTTTTTTCTAATGAACAACAAGAGGAGGGACAGTTAAGATATTCCACAGATTTTTATTTCACGAACTTATTCCAACATTAGTTATGACACTTATCTTCCTTGAAATTATGAGGTACAGTTAATTATAACATTGTTTATTCAGGTTGATAAAATTGACAATGGGAGAATTTTATAATTAAACACTTTATTTTTAAGATATACTCTACATACACGCAGTTTTCATTTTCAAAAACCAACTAAGGATCTCTCTTTTAAGAACAGGGTAAAAAGGGATATAAGACAATTGTTAGAGAAGACAGGCTTAAACAGTAAAAATTTAGACTATTTGACTCAGATAAAACTGAGGTCATTAGATTAAACTGAAGTGCTAGAATTTAAAGAATTATAGACATAGAAAGCTAGAAGGAAGCTAAATATATATTTTCTTTAAGATCCTTAGATGAACAAAGTAACCCAGAGTGTTCAAGTGTCATGCCTAAACATAAAGATCCCATAGCTAGCAAACTTTCTAGACTACCAGTTCTGTTATGGGAGCTATTCAGTTCTCTTTTTTTTTTTTGAGTTGGAGTCTCACTCTGTCACCCAGACTGGAATGCAGTGGCCACTCCCAACCACCGCAGCCTCGACCTGCTGGGCTCCGGCGATCCTTCTGCCTCAGCCTTCCAGGTAGCTGGAACTACAGGCGCACGCTACCACACCCGGCTAATTTTTAAATTTATTGTAGAGATGAGGTCTCGCCAATTTGCCCAGGCAGGTCTCGGACCCGCGGGCTCAGGCAATCCACTCACCTCAGCCTCCCAAAGTGCGGGACTACAGACTGAGCCACCAAACACGGCTTATTCAGTTCTCTTAAATGCTTATTTTATCCTAATATAAATGCTAGAATATTACATGACAAATGGATCACTGTATCAATTCAGATAGACACAAACTTTTAAAAATATTTTATTTTAGGTTCAAGAGGTTTATGTGCAGGTTTGTTACATGGACACATTGCATGATGGTGAGATTTGGGCTTCTGTTGAGCCTATCACCCGGTTGATGAGCATGGTACCAAAGGGTGGCTTTTCAACACTTACTCTGCCCCCCTTTGCATCTTCACCATTTTAGAAGTCCCTAGTATCTGTTGTTTTCATTATTAAACCCATGTTTACCCAGTGTTTAGCCCCACTTTATGATTGAGACCACACAATATTTAGTTTTCTGGTTCTGTGTTGATTCTTTAAAATAATGGCCTCCAGCTGCATCCAAGTTGCTGCAAAAGACATGATTTAATTCTTTTTTTTTAATGTCTGCATAGTGTTCTATGGTATATATAAACCACATTTTCTTTATCCAATCCACCATTGATGGGCATCAAGATTGAGACTATATTTTTTGCTATTATGAATAATGTTGTGATAAATATATGAGTGCAGGGGTTTTTTGTTGTTTTTTTTTTGCTTTTTAATATAGTGATTTATACTGTTTTAGATAAAAATCCAATAGTGGGAATGCTGGATTGAACGGTAAGTCTATTTTTGGTTCCTTGATAAATCTCCAAACTGTTTTCCATTAGAGTTGAAATAGCTTGCATTCTCTCCAACAGTATATAAACTTTTTTTTTTGCAACTTTGCCAACATTTATTGTTTTGACTTGTTTGTGTTTTTAACTTGCAGACACAAACTATTGCTCAGCATTTAAAAATTTTATTTATTGACTTACTTTTGCCTAGTCTGTTATTATCTTTGTTAACTTTAAATTTTATATTTTGATTTTCTTTGTTTCTCCTTCTGGGTGCTTCCTAAATATTTCTTCCATTTATTTAGAAGTTTTGGAGGACATAACTATCTCAGTAATCCTGGAAGAAAACATAGGAAACATTTTTATGTACATTGGAGTAGGCAACAAATTCTTGACTGAATCTCCAAAAGTGAATGCCATACAAGTAGGATAGACAAATGGGACCTCATCAAACTGAAAAGCAAAATAATCCAGCAGGAAAGTAAAGAGACAACCTACAGAATGGGGAAAAAATTGCTAATTATGTGTCTGACAAAGGCCTAACATCCAGGTTCTACCAGGAACTCAAATGAGCGGAAAGAAAAAACAAACAACCCTATTAAAAAATGGGCAAAGGACATGCATAAACACTTTTCAAAAGAAGATATACTAAGCAGCCAACAGATATATGAAAAAAATGCCCAGTCTCACTAATCATCAGACAAATGCAAATCAAAACTATAATGAGATACAACCCAACTCCAGTAAGGATGGCCATCATTAATAAATCAGAAAACAACAGTGGCAGGCGTGGATGAAGAGAAAAGGGAATGCTTCTACACTGTTGGTAGAAATGAAAGTTCAACCTCTATGGAAAACAGTGTGGTGATTCCTAAAAGAACTAAAAACTGACCTTTCATATTATCCAGCAATCCCTCTCCTGAGAATATACCTGGAGAAATAGAAATCATTCTACAAAAAAGACATCTGCACATGCTTGTTTATAACTGTGCTATTCACAATAGCAAAAACATGAAACTAACCCTACAGTCCATTGAAGGTGGACTGGATAAAGAAAACATGATACATATGCATGATGGTGTATTATGCAGCCATAAAGAAGAACAAGATCGTGGAATTTGCATCAAATTGAATGGCATTGGAGAACATCATACTTAGTGATTTGTCACAAAAACAAAGAACTGAAAACCATATGTTCTCACTAATAAGTGGGATCTGAACATTAATCACGTTAGCGCAAGGGAGGGATTGGCAGTTTCTGAGTACTGCCAGGAGGGAGGGAGGAAAGGAGAGTATGTAACAACACAAAGCGTATCTAGTCCCAAATCAGAGGAAGTGGGGATCAGCTGGAGGCCCAAACATCACCTGCATAGAGTCTACTTGTGTAACTAATCCTTGCTTATACCCTACTTCTCTAATAAAAAAAAAAAAGACAGCCATAACAATTACAATAATCAATAGTATGGACAAATTTAGTTAATTCTGCTACATTAAGTATAGGTTATGGAGCAGGTTCTATAAATGTATTTTATATTTATTTCTTCATTTTACCCCCCAATTTCTTTCCTATATACAGAAGGAAACTGAAGTTCAGAGAGTTGATAATTACATTACCTTTAGGTAATTACTTAAGTAGTAGGTTCAAAATTCAAACACAAGTCATAATGCACCAATAAGTATATCCTGTGCTAACACAAAGAATACTTTATTATTTTTCATAGAAAAGTACGCTTTAGCAAGCTGCCTCTTTTCTAGGCCTTTTCAGGTTATGCATTCATAAATGGATGAGAAAAAGCATGGTGGTAAATTAGGCTATCTCTACTCTCTCTGACCATTTCCATCTTATTAAAATTTTAAACATATTAATTACTAATTAGACAAATCTAGATGATAATCACAGTGATTTAACTTACCCAATATCATTTATTGGAAGGAGAGATTTGTCACTTGGAAATTATAATTAACTCATCAAAAATGTTCTGGGATTGAAAAAAAAGGAAGTACTCAGGAGTTATGCTAAAAAAGCAGTTGAAATTTTATGGTTACTAAATATATCAATTCAAGGCAAAACAGCCTTCTAGTAGGTATCTTGTTTGCAGCTCTAAAGCAGGAATTCTTAGTGAAAAGATCACAATACTGTAAAGATCTTTGGATATTTTAACACCTTAAATAAGTTGAAAGGTCTGTGAGTGTTGGACCTAATCAAAATTACAAATTAATTTTCAAAGATTTTTTTTTGTTTTTGTTGTCTTCTATAAACAAGATATGCTTCTATGGCAAGGTTTCTGTGTTTCTTTTATCTCATCTTCTTCTCTCTATAGCATAAACATACCACAGATAGTCAGAGAGTAATAAATTTTATTACAAATGCTGTAAAGCAAAGAAGTGGCAGCTTTTTAAAAATTTTAATGTTCACTGAGAGCAAATGTGTCAAGAATTTAGATATGAATAATAACAAGAATACTGAGACTAACAAGAAATATATATCTTCAGTTTTTATTGACTTTTATAAGATCATGTAGGGAAGTTAAGACTTTCCTCTATAGGTTAAATAACTGAGTAATCCTGCTGAAATAAATTGCCAAGAGACAGATTAACAGAAGAAAAGGCACACAAATTAATTAACATACATAAGCACAGGAGCCATAATAAAATATGAGCATCAAGGAAGAGCCAGATGGCTAAATCTTTACTTCACATGGAAAGAAATAGAAGTTTAGAGCATGGCTATAGGTTATAGGAGTGAGAGGGACAGAAAGGCATGGTCAGCAAAGGCTATCTTGTTATGCAGAAGAAGCCTCATAGGCAGCAGCCCTCAGGACAAATAGATGGTAGCCTGTGGCAAAATGTCTCAGTCAGATCCTTAAAAGTTCAGACCTTTGGTGTCCTTCTCCTGGGAGTTCATTTTCTCTAGGTCTGATTAAGGTAAATAAGATAGTCTCAGAGAAAACCTGTTTGCATTTGTAGTTTACTTAATGAATGCAAATTTTGTCTACAGATACAAATCTCCCCCACAAAAACCAACTTTTTAGAGCTATTTCATTGTCTGTAGCCCTCAGAATAACCATCTCAAAAGATGCCAAAGTATGTTTTGATGTGGTATATTTTGATTTCCATCAGACACTTGCATACCGCTAAACATATTGCATCAGTTTTAATGGATCTATGTCTGACTGGATGATGTGTTAAAAAAAACCCTCAAATATTTCATGGGCTTGGCTTTCTTGAATTCTTGCAAAATATTTTACTATGACCAGACTTTTTAATTGAAAAAATAACAAAAATGATCTTTAGAAATAAAAAAATTTTAGTGTATAAGTATGGGGATACAAAAGATGATCTTGCAGTTAGCTAATATTTTTCTGCTCCAAGTTGTGACACTAATGTAGTCTATACCTTTTTCATACTAAAGGACTCCTCTCTAAAAACACTGCACTTCCCTAGCAGTGATATTCAAAGATACCCTTTAAATAGTGGCTTTTCATTATAAATTTTGCATGTAAACACTTTGCATGTTCTGATTTAATGAGGCCATTCAATGCTTTCTTAATACCACTAAAACATTCTCCCCTAGGACTCATTTGATTGCTCAGAAATATCTTTGATTCATTTGCATTTACTAATTTAGGAAACCATGAAAATATTTTCTGAGCCCTTGCTAAATTCCTGATACTAAGCCCTGGGGATAGAACAATAAACAAGACAAATGTGGTCCTTGCCTTCACTGAGCTTGTAATCCACTGACTAAAACAGATTTTTGAGAAAGTAATTACAAGAACAGTGAATTTAACAAAAAGTTCAAGGCACAGTATGAATATAAATATTTAATATGCTATTAAATGAATGTATGTCAAATTTTCACACAATTAATGAGAGAATCAGAGATCTGTAGAAATTTATTCTAATGATAACTTAATTTACAGAGGTTTATATTGTTTTCCTGATAAAATTGATTTCTGTAGTTTGAATGGTAAAAGTTTGCATCGCTCTAAGCAGGAAGCATTTACATTACTCTTAGGTATCTTCAAATTAACTCGGATAGTTCTAAACTAGCCTAGTCAATCAAAGACAATTAAAGACACCTCTGTGGAATCAGATAATTCCAGAAAGTTCACCAGATAATGTCCGGCACTCCTCCAAATGGACACTTAGTGATTTATTTCGCACATTTCCAAGTCTTTCACAATTTGTCCTTGTATCTTAGAAGGGATAACCTTGAGAGATGGTTAATAATATTGGAACAAAGAGTTGCCATGTCCTTACAAACCTTAACCAAAAAGCAGTATATGAGCACTGAATGAAGCAATAGAATCTCAAAACAAGGGAGACGATGGTCATACAAAGACAGAAATTCTATCATTTTTATAACATGTGTCACCTTCCTTTATTTCCAGGAAAGGTATTGACAAAATCTCTGATTTCCTGTAATTTAAGATAGCAATCCATAACCTTATGTGAATAATCTTCATCTATTAAAATGGAGCTACTCACTTTAAATATACAAATTGTGATGAATAATTTTATGAGTTAACATGCCTGGGTCATGGGGTGCCTAGATATTTGGTCAAATAATATTCTGTATGTTTCTGAGTGATTTGAAGATATAAATTAGTGCTCTATGTAAGCAGACTGTTTCTAATATTCAATCATTCAATCAGTTAAGGCCTATATTGAACACAAGGTTGACATTCTCCTAAATAAGACATACTTTACTCCTGCCTAGCTGCCTTGAGCTAGAAAAATGTTTTTTCCTGTGTTAGAACTTGAAATGAAACATTGGCTTTTCCTGAGTCCTGAGGCTGCCAGCCTTTAAAGTGAAACCACACCATCAGTTCCCCCGATTCTCAGGGCTTTGGATTAGAATTGGAATGACACCACTACCTCTCCTGGGTCTCTGACTTGACTGCAGACATTGGGACTTGTCAGCTTCTATAATCACATGAGCCAATTCCTTATAAGAAATATTTTATTATTTGGTTCTGTTTTTCTTGAGAACTTTGATAAATACCCTGTGTGATTGTATGCTCAATATTTTAATATCAGTTGATTATCACTTCTGATTTTATTGTATTTATTTATTGATTTCATTTAGTATTTTCTTGAGTACCAGATAAAAGGCTAAAACTTCAGTTCCCTCTAGGAGGTGATTTTCAGATTTTTCTTTGTGAGTAAAGATGGTGTACTTTTTAAATTTGTGTTTATATTGCATAAAAAAAGTGCACACCTAAAATTGCTTGAAAATATGGAGAACATGTAGCCATTAAATAATGCCTTTAATTTTGTCTATTAAATCATCATTTATTTAAATATTTAGTTTATTAAAGCTTTTACCTATTAAAATAATATTGTAATAAATATCCTTATGTATGTATATTTGTTCACATATCTAAGAATATAATTTGTAAATTTATTTTATACATGACTAGAACAAAAAGAATGTAATTTTAAAACTCATTTGAAGTGTAATTTTGTTAAAAATATATATTTTGACTAGCCATTTATTCTTTTCATTCTTGCTTTGTTTTCACGTTTCCAACACTAATTGAACTAGATTTTTATTTAAAAATAAATCAGAATTGATCTCCTTTAAAACAAATGTGAAAAATGTTTAGCATAGAGAGAACCTCACCCTATTATTATTAGGGTTGAGAAGGGAAAATATCCTTTGGGAGAACATTCCTCCTCATTTTCCCTGTTGGTAAGTTGAAAGAAAAATCATGAAGAATGGTGAATGTTAATAATTTAGAAGAATCAAGAAATCAGAAAAATATGCTTCTTAATTTAAAATGAAATGGAGTGAGTTGCATAGCCACTAAATACCCTTTGCTAATAACAAGAAGACTATTTAAATCATTCATGCAACCCAAAAAGGAATACAGATTATTTTCTTATTATCTCTTCAATGGTGTTTTAAAAACCCCAATCACTTGAGTATAACTCTTGAAAATATGCAGGAAAAAAGAAACATATTGCTAGCCTTTAGAACACAATTTTTAGAAGTATTTTGAGACCAAAAAACACATCAGTATTTGGCATAGCCAGAGCATGATTGTAGTTTCCTTTATGGAGTCACTGAAATGGTGAATGTGTTTGTTTTGTTATTTAATATTAGAACCACTGAAATAATAGGCAGCCAGTAATATACATTTTGATTAGATTATATATTAAAATAATGAATTCCATTATCGTACAATTTTTCAGATGATTAAAGTTGATACTAAATTTTAATTTAGCTCATGCCTCTCATCCTATCTCCATTTTTTAACCCTTTCTTAGTTATAAGAACTCATTGGTTGAACAATAGCAGCATAATTAATTTGGGAGACGGGAGGAATTAATACAACATGCTCTATTTGTACCTAAAGATGATTTGATATGACTTACAATATTATAAAATGAATTTCATCAAATGAGAGGAGAATAGTTATCTTGGAACCTGAAATAAGGTAGTTATTACATTACTTATTCTATCCTTCCTAAGTCAAAAAGAAAATTTGAGTGATATGGTTTGTTTGTTTCCAGCAAAATTTGTTGAAATTTGATCCTGAATTGATGGCGATGGGAGGTGAGGCTTACTGAGAGATGTTTGGCATATAGGAATGGATTCCTCATGAATAGTTTGATGCCATTCTTGTGTAATTAAGTGAGTTCTTGATGTGGCGAGACTGAATTAGTTCTCTGGGAATGGATTAATTCACATGAGAGTGTTTTATTTATTTATTTATTTATTTATTCGTTTAGTTAGTTTGTTTTCTAAAGGAACCTAGTTCTGTTTGGTCTGTCTTCCATATGTACACTTTCTTTTTGACTCTCTCTACCATGTTTTGAGCTAGAATTTGGTCTTCATCAGAAGCCAAGCATATGCTAGCACCTTATTTCTCATACTTCCCAGCCAGCAGAATTGTGAACTAAATAAAACTCTTTTCTTTTTAAATTACTCAATCTCACATATTCTCTTATAACAACACAATGAACAAAGACAATTAATATCATTTTCTTTAATGTTCTCATATATGTGTATGCATATATATGTACTTTATTTCATTTTATATATATGCACACATATATACACACATATACATAAAATGTTAATTGGCACATTATAATTATGCATATGGATGGGGTGCAATTTGAGGTTTTAATACATGTATATGTTGTATAATAATTAAATCAGGGTAATTACATATCCATCACCTAATGTATTTATTATTTTTTTGTGGTGATGATATTAAAAACCTCTCACTTATCTACTTTGAAATGTATAAATTACTTACTGTTAACCACAGTCATCATACTATGCAATAGAACAACAGAACTTATTCCTCTTATCTAACTATAACTTTGTACCATTGACCAACCTCTCTCCATCCTCTCCAACTCCCTTTCTTCCCCAGTTTCTGGCAACCACTGTTCTGTTCTCTGCTTCTACAATATCAACATTTTTTCTGAGTCTACATATAAGTGAGAACATGCAGTATTACTTTGTTGTTTTTTTTTTTCACTTAACATAATGTTTTCCAGGTTCATCCATGTTGTTGCAAATAATAGGATTTCACTTGATTTTTATGACTAAATAGTATTCCATTGTGCATATAGATTACATTTTCTTTATTCATTTATCCTTTGTTGTACACTGGGGATGATTCCATATTTTGACTATTGTGCATAATGCTGCAATAAACGTGAGAATGGAGATATTTCTTCAACATAATATTTTTATTTTCTTTGGATATATGCCCAGTAGTAGAATAGCTGGGTCACATGTTAACTCTATTTCTAAACTATTTTCATAATACTTGTATTAATTCACAATCCTAGCAACAGCATAAGTGGTTCCTTTTATCCATACCCTCACGAATATTTGTTTTCCTTTGTATATTTGTTAACAGATATTTTAAAAGGAATGAGGTAGTATCTCATTGTTGTTTTGATTTGCATTTATTTTATAATTAAGGATATTAAGAATTTTTTCAGGTACCTGTTGACCATTTTTACACCTTCTGTTAAGGAAATGTCTTTCCAGATGTTTTGCTCATTTAAAAATAAGATGATGATGATGATGATGATGATGATGATGATGGTGATTTACTGTTGAATTGGAGTTTCTTCAATTTTCTGGGTATTAACCCCTTATTAAAGGCATAATTTGCAAACATATGTTAGGCTGTTTCTTTTATTCTGTTAATTTTTTTGTTGTTGTCTTGAAAAAGCATTTTAGTTTTATCCTAATTGCCTATGTTTGCTTTAATGTCTGCACTTTTGATCTCTTATTCTAAAATTTTTGCCCAGATCAATTTTGTGAAATGCTTGTTTTATGTTTTTTAGTAGTTTAACAATTTCAGATTTAATGAATTAAGTCTTTAATTGATTTTCAGTTTATTTTTGCATATCTTGTGAGATAGGGGTCTAGTCTCATTCTTCTATATGTGGATATCTAATTTTCCAAGCACCATTTAAGAAAATATCATATTTTATCTAGACATTTTACTTTTTTATGAATGTGTAAATAAATTAATACATTTTATTTTTAAATTTTATTTTATTATAGAGATGTGGGGTACAAGTAAGGATTAACTACATAAGTAGGCTACATGCAGGTGAGGGGTGGGGTTCTAACTGACCTTCACACCCCCTGGTAGTGGACCAGGTACGCTTTGTGCTGTCATGTGCTCTTCATACTCCCTTCCCCAGCAGGGACCTGAGACTGCCAATTCCTCCATTGTGCTAATGTGACTAGTGTTCAGGAACCACTGATGAGTGAGAACATGCAGTATTCAATTCTTTGTTTCTGTGATAGTTTACTTGGTATGATGGTCTCCAACTGTATCCAAGTTGCTGCAAAGGCCATGATTTTGTTCTTCTTTATGGCTGCATAATAGTCCATCACGTGTATGTACCACATTTTCTTTATCCAACCCACTTTATTTTTTAAATTTGTTTTATTTTAAAGATGTGGGGTATAATTCAAGGTTAGACATACAAATGTTTATTATTCAGGTACCCTAGTTGACGAGGTGTGCGCCCCCTTGCCTGGCAATTTCCAACTACTGCCAATTCCACTGCACCGCCCTCCCTGACAGTTTCCCACTACTGCCAAATCCTTTCTTACAGCATTATAATTGTTCAAGGTCTGCTTATGAGTGAGAACATGTGATACTCAGTTGTTTGTTTCTATAATAGATCACTCAGTATTATAGACTCTAAGTCCACCCAAGTTGCTGCGAAGTTCATAATTTTGTCCTTCATTTGTCTGCATAATATTTCATCATGTATATGTACCACTTTTTTTTATCCAGTCATCTTTCAATAGGCAACATGGTTGGTTCCATGTTTTTGCTATTGTGTATAATGCTGCAATAAACATGTGTGTGCAGGTATATTTTTCATAGAATGATTTGAATTACTATGGGTAAATTCCCAGTAGGGGGATTGCAGGGTCATATGGAAGGTTGATTTTTAGATTTTTTGGAATTGTCAAACTGTTTTCCATCGAGGTTGTACTAGTTTACACTCTCACCAACAGTGTGGAAGTGTTCCATTTTCCCTGCATCTTCTCCAGCAACTATTATTTTTTGAGATATTGATGATGGCCATCCTGACTGGAGTTAGGTGGTATCTCAGTGTGGTTTGCATTTGCATTTGTTTGATAACTAGTGAGATTGAGCATTTGTTCATGTGTCTGTTGGCTGCTTGTATTTTTTCTTTTGAGAAGTGTCTGTTCATATCTTTTGCCCACTTTGTAATGGGGCTGTTTTTTTTTTCTTTTCATCACATTTGAGTTCCTTGTAGATCCTAGATGTTAGGCCTTTGTCAGATATACAGTTGGGAATTATTTTTTCCTAGTCTATGGGCTGTATCCCCACTCTCCTAATGGTTTCTTTGGCTTTGCAGAAGTTTGTCAGTTTGACGAGGTCCCACTTGTCTATCTTATCTCTTATGGCGTGGGCACTTGGCATTTTGATCAGGAATTGGTTGCCAGTTCCAATTTCCATAAGAATGTTCCTGCATTTTCTAAGGTTCTTATAGTTTGAGGTTTTACATTTATGTCTTTGATGCATTTAGAGTTGATTTTTGGGAATGGTGATAGGTAGGCATTTTAATCTTTTGCACATGGTCAGTCAGTTTTTCCAGCACCATTTACTGAATAGTTCTCCTCTTCCCAGTGGTTGATGGCAGAGGCTTTGTTCAAGATGAGTGGGTTGAGAAATTGAGGTTTTGCTTCCAGAAACTCAGCCCTGTTCCATTGGTTTATATGCCTGTTCTTGTACCGATACCAGGCTGTTTTGATTGTTGTAGCCTCATAATAAATTTTAAAGTTTGAGAGTGTGATACCTTCCGTTTTTTGTTTTTTTTTTTATGCTGAGGATTGTTTTGACTATTCATGGTCATTTATGCTTCCATATGAATTCCTGTATTGTCATTTCCAAGTCTGAAAAGAATGTTGCTGGTAATTTAATGGATATTGCATTAAATCTGTAGAATTGCCTTGGAACGCTGGACATCTTAGCAATGCTGATTCTTCCAATCCATAAGAATAGAATATTTTTCCTTTTGCTTGTGTCATCATTGATTTCTTTGAGCAGAGTTTTATAGTTTTTGTTTTAAAGATCTTTCACTTCTCTGGTTAGGAAAGATGTCAAAGTATTTAATTTTTTGGTGTGGCTACTGTGAATGGGATTGTGCATTGTATTTGGGTTTCTGTTTGGTTATTGTTGGTGTATAGAAATGTGGCTGTCTTTTGCACATTCATTTTATAACCTGAGACTTTGCCAAAATCCTTTATCAGTACAAGGAGGTTTTTTGACAGATTCTTTTAGGTTTTTGAGGTATAGCTATGTTATCTGCAAAGATGGATAACTTAGCTTCCTCTTTTTCTATTTGGATACTGCTGATTTCTTCCTCTTGTCTGATTGCTCTAGCTAGAACTTCCAATACTATGTTGAACAAGAGGGATGAGAGTGGGCATCCTTGTCTTGTTCCTGTTTTCAGGGGAAATGGTTCCAATTTCTGTCTGTTTAGCAGTATGTTGGCTGTGGGTTTCTCGTAGATGGCTCTTTCTATTTTGAAGTATATTCCATCTATACCTAGATGTTCTAGGGCTGATTTTATCAAGAAGGGATGCAAGATTTTATGGAAAGCTTTTCCACGTCTAATGATATAACAATGTGGTTTTTTTGGTTTTTACATCTGTTGATGCATTTAATTTCGTTTATAGTCTTGCAGATGTTGAACCAGCCCTGCATCCCAGGGATGAAGCCTACTTGATCATGGTTGATGATTTTTGAGATGTGGTGTTGTTGGATCAGATTTGCTATAATCTTGTTGAGAATTTTAGCATCTATGTTCATCAAGGATATTGGCCTACAGTTCTCTTTCTTTCTTGGATCTTTACCTGGTTAGGATATCAATGTGATATTTGCTTCATAAAATTATTTGAGGAGAGTTCAATCTTTCTTGATTGCCTGGAATACTTTCTGTGAGATTTGTATCAGCTCCTCCTTGTATGTTTTATAGAATTCTGGAGGAAAGCCATCTGGTCTTAGGCTTTTTTTTGTGTGTGTGTATGTTTTTCTTATGACATAGTTGATTTCCTTGGTTGTTATTGGCCTATTTAGGGTCTCAATTTCTTCTTGTTTCAACCTAAGGAGGCTTTGTGATGTCAGAAAGTCCTCCATTTCATTTAGATTTTCAAGTTTGTTTCCATT
>CAUYQG010120152.1:0-16593 GCA_963574415.1 Tarsius wallacei | reverse complement strand
TGTTTTTAATTTTGTTATAATTTTATTTTTTTTTTTTTTACGTTTTTTTTTTTTTTGGGTTTTTTTGGTTTTTTTTTTAATTTTTTTAATTTTTTTTACATTTCCAATTTTTTGTTTTTGGTTTTTGTTTTTTTTTTTTTTTTTTTTTTTTTTTTTTTTTTTTTTGAGTTGGAGTCTCACTCTGTCTCCCAGACTGGAGTGCAGTGGCCGCTCCCGGCCACCGCAGCCTGGACCTGCTGGGCTCCGGCGATCCTTCCGCCTCAGCCTTCCGAGTAGCTGGAACTACAGGCGCGCGCTACCACGCCCGGCTAATTTTTTGATTCGTTGTAGAGATGAGGTCTCGCCAAGTTGCCCAGGCGGGTCTCGAACCCGTGGGCTCAGGCAATCCACTCACCTCAGCCTCCCAAGGTGCGGGATTACAGACTGAGCCACTGAGCCCGGCTGTGGTATTGCTTTTTTACTGGTCAATTGATATGAACATAACATACTTTTCTTTAGCTTATTGATATGATATAATGCATTGGTTGATTGATTAATATGGAACCAGCTTACATAGCTGGAATAAATTTTACTTGGTCACTGGGAATACTTATTTTTATATATTGTAAAATTCAAATCTCTAATAACTTGTGAGGAGTTTTGCATTAAAGATCATGAGATATACGGGAGTAAAAATTGGTAGTTTCTCATTTTCATTGGTTCATTTTTTTCTAAGTTGTTGGGCTTATAAGGGCAAAGTTGTTGCTAACGTTCTCATATTTTTCTTAAAGTGGCTGCAGAATCTAGTGATATCCCTTGTCACATTTGTGATATTATTTATTTTTATCCCTTTTTATATTCTTCAGTCTTGTTAGCAGTTTATCAATATTAATAATTTTTAAATAACCAGGATTTTGTTTTGCTGATTTTCTTTATTCTTTTCCAGTTTTGAAATTCATTGATTTCTATTATTATCTTTATTATTTTCTTCTTTATGTTTTCTCTTTTCATTTGGCTTTTTTTCTTATGTTTCTGGTTCTTTTTTATAGACGCTTTTTGTCAGGTTAGGGATAGTTTCATGTGGCTCTTTTTTCTTGTCTCTACATAAAAACTTTTATTTTTGAGATAAATCTTTTTTTCTTTTTAAACGTGTTTTTATACATTTTTAGGATTTAGAAAAATGTATTTGTCTTATTATGCTTTATTTAGAGTTAATTCTGCATTACTTTGTTCTAGTTACACATCTTATATTTACCTACATCAAATCTAGAAAGTCTTCTCCATTTATTTATATTGCTCTTTAAAATGCTATATTTTCCATTTGGAGATTACAAATTAATTTATTTAGCATACATCTAAGCTTGTTTAATTTCTACTTCCTTGTTTTCATGTTTTTTGTACCTAATCTGCTTCCCATTTAAAAGAAATATGTTTTCGGGAGTGCAGTAAACTGACCTTCTCTACCTATAAGTATCCTTAGGATTTAGTGTTCTTTCTGGAAAGTGCATAACCAATAGCTAGACAAGATAAGGGTTCTATCGTGTAAGTACTTCTGACCGTAACCTGACTCCTTTATGGACAGTTTTGTGCCAGAGTTCCCCATTAGGTTAGCTGAGACTTAATCCCAGGTACCCTGTAGTTTAAGGCACATTCTACCTCATCCTTCTTCCTACTCACTCCACTTTAATTGACCCATATCTGAAGGGAAATGAAAAAGTAATTTAATATAAATAAAAAACACAACAAATCAAAACTACTGGTTGCAACTAAATCAATGGGAGGAGCAGTAGGTTGTAGGAAAGATTGTGTGGCTATAATCACCTACATTTCAAAACAGTGACAACAAAACAATCAAATTAGTAGATACAAAACATAAACTTCTACCTTAAAAAGCTAGAAAAATGATTTTAAAAAAAACTAAACTTAGAGTAAATAGACATAGAAATAACAAAGAGTGGAGTGGATGTAATAAAATAGAGACTAGACAACAATAGAGAAAATCAATTAAACCAGAGATCAGACTTTGCAAAGATAAGCAAAATTGATAGTCCTTTAGTTAGACTGATCAAGAAAAAAATGAGAGAAAACTCAAATTGCTAAAATTAAGAATTAAATAGTGGGCATGATTAATGGTCTCACAGAAATAAAAAGAATTATAAAGGGATACTATGAACAAATACATGGCAACAAATTAGATAACCTTGATAAAATGGACAGATTCCTTAGAAAGATACAAAGTACCAAAACCAATTTGAGAAGAAATAGAAAAGTTGATAAAGCTATAACAAGTAAAGACATTGATTAGTAATTTTAAAATTCCATTAAAAAAGACCATTACTTGATAGCTTAACTGGTAAATTCCACCAAACATTTAAAGAAGAATTAGCACCAATCCCTCACAAACTCTTCCAAAATGTAGAAAAAGATAAAATGCTTTCCGACTCATCCTATGAGGCTAATATTAACCTGGCTCAGAGATATTAAACCAGGTAAGACATAACAAGAAGAAAAAAACACTACAGACTAATTTGTCATATAAATATAGATGTAACCATCTTTAACATAAATTAGAAAAATGAATCTAGTAACAAATATAAAATACTAGACACCATGGCTAGGGAAGATTTCCCAGAATTGTAAAGTTGACTTAAAATCTGAAGGTCAATAATATAACATACTACATTAATAGAGATAAGGGCAAAAACTATACAATCAAGTCAATAGACACAGAAAAAAATATTTGACAATCTTAATACTTCTTCATTGTGAGAAATTTGATAAACAAGAAAAAGAAATACAATTCCTCAAACAACAACAAAAAAAGGCATCTAGAAAAAAATCTACAGCTATCATACTTAATGATGAAAGACAATGTTTTCCCCCTAAGTTCAGGAATAAAACAAGACATGTCTGATCTCACCACTTCTATTGAAACACTCTGGAGGTTCTAACCAAAGTAATTAAGCAAGAAAAAAATGAAAAACACCCATATTAGAAAATAAGAAGTAAAGCTATCTCTAGTTACAGATGACATTATCTTATATATAGAAAAATCAGAGGGAATATGCAAAAATCTATGAGAACTAATAAATAAGCTCAACATGTTTTTAAGACATAAGACCAGTGTACAAAAATTAGTTGTATATCTATGCACTAGCAGTAAGTAAACTAAAAAATGAGATTATAAAAACAATTCCATTTTTCTTGCTGAACTACACTGGATATAAAATCCAATTTCCTTCTTTGTTTTATTGTGGTAAAATACATATACCATAAAATTTACTATTTTAGCCATGTTAATACTTACAGTCCATAATATTACACAACCATTACCACCATCCATCTCCATAACACTTCATCTTATAGTACTGAAAATCTATACCATTAAACAATAACTTACCAATTCTCCCTCCCCTCAGTCTCTGGCAAGCACCATTCTACTGTGTGCCCCTATGATTTTAACTACGTATCTCTTGTAAGTAGAATCATACACTATTTATCATTTTGTGACTGGTTTATTTCACTTTTTAAAAATGTCCTCCCATCCAAGCGCTCACCGGGAGCGACCCTGCTTAGCTTCCCAGCCCCTGGCGCATTCAGTGCCTGCGCTCCATGACGCACCCTTATGACTGAGTGAGACTCCAACTCAAAAAAAATATATATATCCTCAAGTTTTATCCAGGTTGTAGCATATGTCGGAATTTCTTTCCTTTTTAAGACTGATAATGTTCCATTATATGCATAAATTACATTTCACTTATCTATTCATTTATTTATGGATACTTGAGGTGCTTTCACTTTTTAGCTATTGTGAAAAATGTTGTTATGAATATGGGGTATACATAACTCTTCCAAACCCTGTTTTCAAATATTTTAGGTATATACCAAGAGTGAAATTGTTAAATCACACAGTAATCTTATGTTAAAAATTTTAAAGAAGATGAACAATTGGAAATACTTTATTTTTTATTAAATGATCTTTTTATTTTATTTAATTTTCATTATTAAATTTTATTTTATTTTAAAGATGTGGAGTACAAGTGAAGATTAACTACATAAGTAGACTGCATGCAGGTAAAGTTTGGGATTCTGACTGACCCTCAATCCCCCTGGTTAAGGACCAGATATCCTTTGTGTTGTTACATTCTGCCCAGTTTCCTCCTTCCCTTCCCTCTTCCCCCAGCAGTGCCCAGTGACTGCCATCCCTCCCTTGTGCTAATGTGATTAATTTTCTGGGCCCACTTAGGAGTGAGAACATGCAGTATTTAGTTATTTGTTTCTATGAGAGATCACTTCGTATGATGGTCTCCAACTTCAAGTGGCTGCAAAGTCCATGATTGTGTCCTTCTCAATAGCTGTGTAATACTTCATCATGGCCCGACTCGGTGGCTCAGCCTGTAATCCCACCCTTTGGGAGGCAGAGGTGAGTGGATTACCTGAGCCCACGGGTTCGAGACCCGCCTGGGCAACTTGGCGAGACCTCATCTCTACAATAAATCAAAAAATTTGCTGGGCGTGGTAGCGCATGCCTGTAGTTCCAGCTACTTGGAAGGCTGAGGCTGAAGGATCGACGGAGCACAGCAGTCGAGGCTGTGGTGGCCGGGAGCATGCCACTGCACTCTAGTCTGGGCGACAGAGTGAGACTCCAACTCACTTCATCATATATATACACCACATTTTCCATAACCAGTCCACTTCTGATGAGCAGTAGAGTTGGTTCTATCCTTTTGCTATTGTGAATAGTGTGACAAGAAATACGAGTGTGCAGGTGTTTTTTCATAGAATAATTTATGTTCCTCTGGGTCCATTCTCCAGAGAGAGGTTGCTGGATCATATGGAAGGTCAATTTTTAGTTATTTTAGGACTCACTGCCAGGCACAGTGGCTCACGTCTATAATCCCAGTACTTTGGAAGGCCAAAGTGAGCGGATTGCCTGAGTCCACGGGTTCGAGACCAGACTGGGCAACTTGGCAAGACCTCATCTCTACAATATATCAAAAAATTAGCTGGACATGGTGGCACTTGCCTGTAGTTCCAGCTACTTGGAAGGCAGAGGTGGAAGGATAGCCTGAGCCCAGCAGGTTGAGACTGCAGTGGCCATGAGCGTGCCACTGCACTGCAGCCTGGGTGACAGAATGAGACTCTGACTCAGGAAAAAAAAATCACACTTCTTTTGATAAAGGATGAACTAGCTTGCACTCCCACCAACAGTGTAAGTGTTCTTTTCTCCCCCACACCTGTGCCAACATCTATTGAGTTTGACTTAATAATGATGGTCATCTTTACTGGAGTTAGATGTTACTTCATTGTAGTTTTGATTCACATTTCTCTGATGATTAGTGAGGCTAAGCAGTTTTTCAGGTGTCTGTTGGCTGCTTGTTAGTCTTCCTTTGAGTAGTGTTTGTTTATGTCCTTTGCCCACTTTTTAATGCAGTTTTTTGTTTGTTTTCCTTTCACTTAGTTTGAAATCCTTGTAGATTCTGAATGTTAGGCCTTTGTCAGATGCATAACTTGCAAATTTTTTTTTTCCCCCCGCATTCTGTGGGTTGTCTCTTTATTCTCTTGATGGTTTCTTTTGCTGTGCAAAAGCTTTTCAGTTTGATGAGATTCCACTAGTTTATCTTAGCTTTTATGGCCTTTGCTTTTGGGGACTTGGTCAAGAATTCATTGCCTACTCTGATGTGCATAGGATGTTTCCTATGTTTTCTTCTAAAATAATTATAGTTTGAGGTTTTAAATGTAGGTCTTTGATCCATTGGAGCTCATTTTTGTGTATGGTGATATGTAGGAGTCCAGTTTCATTCATTCGCATGTGGTCAGCCAATTCTTCAAACACCATTTGATAAATATGATCTCCTTTTCCCAGTGGTTGTTATTGGTGGCTTTGTCAAAGAAGAGTTGGTTGAGAGACTGAATTTTTGCTTCTGAAATTTCTGCCCTGTTCCATTGGTCCATGTGCCTGTTCTTGTACAAATACTATGCTGTTTTGATTATTGTACTTCCTTGTAGTAAAGCTTAAATTCTGGAAGTGTGATACCTCCTGCTTTGTTCCTTTTGCTGAGGATTGTTTTGTCTATCCGTGCTCTTTTTTGTTTCCATATAAATTTCTGTATTGTCATTTCCAGGTCTGAGAAAAATGACGATGGTAATTTGATGGGTATTACATTGAATCTGTAGAATGCCTTGGGTAGGATGAACGTCTTGACAATATTGATTCTCCTAATTCATGAACATAGGATGTTTGCCATTTGTGTCATCCTTGATTTCTCTGAGCAGCATTTTGTAGTTCTTGTAAAGATCTTTCACTTCACTGGTTAGGTGGATACCCAGGTATTTCATTTGTGTGTGTGTGTGTGTGTGTGTGGTGTGTGTGTGTGTGCGTGTGTGTGTGTGCGTGCGTGCTTGTGTGTGTGTGTGTGTGTGTGTGTGTGCGTGTAGCTATTGTGAATGGGATTGTTCTTTTAATTTGGTTCTCTGCCTGCTTGTTGCTGGTGTATGGAAATATAACTGTCTTTTGAACATTGATTTTGAATTCCAAGACTTTCCTAAAGTTGATTATCAATGTGAGGAGGCTTTTGAGACTCCTTAGGGTATTCAATGTTTAGAATCATATGGTCTGTAAAAAGGGATGGCTTAACGTCCTATTTTCTTATATGGATACCATTGATTTCCTTCTCTTGCCTAATTGCTCTAGGTGGAACATCAAGCACTACGCTGAACAGGAGGGGTGGAAGTGAGTACCCTTATCTTGTTCCTGTTTTTTTTCTTTTTTTTGAGTTGGAGTCTCACTCTGTAGCCCAGACTGGAGTGCAGTGGCCGACCTGCTTGGCTCCAGCGATCCTTCTGCCTCAGCCTTCCAAGTAACTGGAATTACAGGTGCACGCTATTGCGCCTGGCTAATTTTTGATTTATTGTAGAGATGAGGTCTCACCAAGTTGCCCAGCCGGGTCTCGAACCCTCAGACTCAGGCAATCCACTCACCTCAGCCTCCCAAGGCATGGGATTACAGGCTGAGTCATTGAGCCTGGCTTGTTCCTGTTTTTAAGGGGAATGCTTCCGACTTCTGCCCATGGAGCAAAATGTTGACTGTGGGCTTATCATAGCTGGCTTTTGCTGTTTTGAGTAATGTTCCTTCTATGTGTAGGTGCTCAAGGGTCTTTATCAAGAAGGGATACTGGGTTATATCAAATGCTTTTTCTACATCTAATATAATCACATAGTTCTTGAATTTACATCTGTTAATATACTAAATTATGACTATGGTCTTCTGAATGTTGAACCAGACTTGCATCCCAGGAATGAAGCTCATTTAGTCATGGTAGGTGATCCTTCCGATGTGTATGCATTGTCGCAACCAATTTGCTATAATCTTGTTAATTTTTGCATCTTTGTTAATTAAGGAAATCAGCCTCTGATTCTTTTTTCTTGTTGAGTCTTTGCCAGGTTTGGCTATTAGTATGATGTTAGTTTCATAAAATGAGTTGGGGAGTATTCCATTTTTTTTTTATTGCCGAGAATACTTTCAATAAGATTAGTATCAGCTCCGCCTTGTATGTCTTGTAGAATTCAGCTGGGAAGTCATCTGGTGTGGTTTTTTGTTTTGTTCTGTCTTGTTTTGGTGTGGTGATTTCTTATAACTATGTCAATTTTCTGGATTGTTACTGATCTGTTTCGAGTTCCAATTTCTTCTTGTTTCAACAGTGGGAGGTTGGTTGATGTCAGAAAATTCTCCATTTCTTTTAGGTTTTCTAGTTTATTTGCATACAGGTGTTTATAGTAGTTTGTGATAATCTTTGAAAATTCTTCAAGGTGTTGTGACTTCGTCTTTTGCATTTCTAATTGTGTTTATTTGGACATCCTCTCTATTTTCTTTTTAGTCAATCTGACCAGGGGTCTGTCAATCTTACTTATCCTTTCAAAGAACCAACTTGAGGGTATCTGGATTCTTCTGCTGAAGTTTGGATTTAGGTGATCTTGCCTTTCCAGCTTCTTTAAATGTGATGTTAGGCTATCTACTTGTGATCTTTGTGTTTTCTTGATGTGTTCATGCAATACTATGAATTTTCCACTTAACACTGCTTCTATGGCATCCCAGAAGTTCTTATACAATGTGTCTTTGTTTTCATTAGTTTCCAGGATTTTTTTAAATCTTGATATCCATGTTGATCCAGAAGTCGTTCAGCAGTATATTGTTTAGTGTCTATGTCTTTGTGTGTTTTGGGGGCATCTTGGTGGTGATATTTATTTTTATTCCACTGTAATCTAAAAAGACGCGTAGTATCATTTTGGTCTTTTGAAATTTGTTCACACTTGATTTATGTCCAAGAATGTGATTGACCTTGGCGTATATTCCATGTGCTGATGAGTAGAAAATATACCCCGTATTTGTTGGGTGAAGTGTTCTGTAGATGTCTATCAAATTCATTTGCTCAAGCATTGAGTTGAGGTTCCAGATCTGTTTGTTGGTTTTTTTGCCTTGATAATCTATCTAAAGCTGTTAGTGGGATATTTAGGTCTCCAACTATGATTGTGTTAAAATCAATGTCATCTCTTAGATTACTTATTAGTTGTTTTATAAAACCTAGTGCGCCTGTGGTGTGTGCATATATGTTTAGGATAGGTATTTCTTGCAGGTGGATTGAGTCTTTTATCATTACGTAGCATCCTTCCATGTCCTTTTTAACTTTTAATAGTTTGAATACTGCTTTATCTAATATCAGAACAGCTATACCTGTGCTCTTCTGTTTTCTATTCACCTGAAAGACTGTTTTCCAGGTCCAGATTTGAGTCTGTGGGTGTCTTGTACAGTGAGATTAGTTTCCTGGAGGCAGCAGACTATTGGACCATGTTTCTTTATCCAGTGTGCCACTCTGTGTCTCTTCAGTGGTGCATTTCATCCATTCACATTCAGACTGATTATTGAAATGTGAAACTTTATCCCTGTCATAGGGTGCTTAGGGGTTGCTTTGTTTTTTACTTTTGTATTTATATGTATGTGTATTTTCATTTTTGTGAGGGCTCTGTATGCTCTGTTAACTCTGCTTACCTGTACTTTTATGATGGGTATGACTATTTTTTTCCCCTGTGTTTAATATCTTCTTAGGCATTTCCTAAAGGACTGGTCTGGAGGCAGCAAATTCTTTTAGGGATTAGATGCCTAGAAACATTTTAGTTCTCTATCACTAATGAAGCTTAGCATGGCAGGTTAGAAAATTCTTGGCTGGATAGTTGCTTATCTTTAAGAATGTTAAAAATTGGACTCCAGTCCCTTCTGGCTTATAGTGTTTCTTCAGATAAGTCTAGAGCTATTTTGATAGGTTGCCCCCAGTAGCTAGTTTGGCCTTTCTCTCTCAGTGCCTTTAGGATTTTTTTAATTCATACTTATTTTGTGGATGTGATTTACTATGTGCCTTGGGGATGGTATTCTCTTGTGGGGGTTCTTTGAATCTCCGGTACTTGTATGGTCACCTCTCTGACAAGATGTGAAAAGTTTTTAAAATGATCTCATGGAATGCTTGTTTCATAGTGTTTTCCATTTCCCTTCCTGCCTCAGGGATAACAATCAGGCATAGTTTTTACTTCTTGACATGGTCCCACATCTCTCAGAGGCTTTGCTTCTTCTTTCTGAGCTGTTTTTCTGTTTTTGACAGATAAAGCTAATTCTGTATTTTGGTCTTTAAGTTCTGAGATTCTTTCCTGGTTTATCCTACTTCCTATATTTGTTACTATGTTCTTAATTTCCAGGATGAAGCTTTTCATCCATTATTTCATAACGGGCTTTTTTTTTTGTAACCGATTGACTCAGATTTACTTCCCGTGTGACTTCACTGAGTTTTCTTCTAGTTTCTCTTGGTTGCTGTTCAATTTTTCCATTCAATCTGTGATTTCTATAACCGTCATCTGGAGCAAATTATTCTGTGAGTTTCCATTGTTTGTACTCTGATAGCTGCTTCTCCAGGAGCTGTCCCTTTAGGACTCTGAGGATTTTTTCATTCATTTTTCTCTCATTTGTGATAGGTCTCTCTTTGCTCTTTACAATTTCTCTTTTGATTTATTGCTCTGAAGCTATTAAATTACCCTCTATTTTAGGGTCCTTCCTGTGGTTCAATATATGTCACTTGGTGAGAAAGGGAGATGCATTCACATCTGCTCCTTGCTCTACCTTATGGCAAAGTTCTGTCACTGCAAAATTTCTCTTCCTCTGCTAATCCAGTCAGACCACCTTTCAGCCCCCACTGCTAGCACTCTGCAGGGATATGGGTCTCCCATATGCTTTCTGTGGCCTGCATCCAGAAACCTTCCCACAGAGAGAGCCCTTGGGTATCTTTTGTGTCATCATGTCACTCACTCACTATTTCAGTTTACACTCTGTTCTTGAAATAGAGCAAGTTCTCTGCTGCAGAGGAGTGGGAAGGCCCTGTCTTTCCAGGATGCAGGATGTTCTTCCTGATGTGACTGGGGAGACGGCCACCAGCTGTTGGCAGTACATGGCAGCTCAGATCACTCTGCAGGTGGGCCCTCCCATGGCCCCCAGCCTAGCTGGAAGCCAAGCTCATGGCAGCTGACACAGTGCAGGTCTTTCTCCTGTTCCATTTGGGCTGTGGTTGACCTCCCTTGCGCCCTGTCCAGGACTCCTCCCACTTGGGGCTGATGATCCAAGCACAGCTGGGAGAGGGAGAACTGCCCAAAGTGCCTTTGGCTCACTCACCTGCTTTCATCCACTGAGCAGGGCATCAGTTTTTGTTTGAGACCGACACATGGAAGGGGATGGGGTGTCCAGATTCCCACATCTGCATCACTTTTTGGTCTCCATGTGTTCAAAGAGACCTTTGCTGGGTACAGGGTGTTTCACCCTTCCAAAAGTGTTCAAGGTGCCTCTGTTTTTCTCTGGCTGGGTCCTTACTCAGTGCTTTGCTCTGTGAGGAAGATACCAGTCTGCTACTCTATAGTGGCCACCTTCAATCCCCCATCTTAAGTTTTTGGAGAAACCACTATACTGTTTTCTATATTGAGTATATCACTTACATTCAAGTCAACAGTGCACAGGGGTTTCAATTTCTCTGCATCCTTGCCAACACTTGTTATTTACTGTTTTTGTTTTTTATTTTTATTTTGTTTCATGTAATAGTTATCCCAGTTGGTGTAGGGTGGATCACATTGTAGTTCTTATTTTCATTTACCCAATACTCTCCAATACAATTTGAATAAAGGTGATGAGAGTGGACATCTTTATTATTTTCTCAATTTTAGGAGAAAATCGTTCACGTGTTCATTATTAAATATAATGCTTGCTGCAATTACTGGGCTTAGGAAGTTTCCAGAGGAAACTTGAGTAATACAATTTTCATGAGTAGGTTTTGAAGTGTGTTGGATGTTTTTTCCTGCATTTTTTTAGTTGATCACATATTTTTGTTCTTTATTCTATAAATATGGTGCATTATGTTAATTTATTTTTGGATGTTAAATCAACTTTTCATTCCTAGAATAAATCCTACCTAATCATGGAATATAATTAGTTTTGTATGATGCAGGTTTCCGATTTTTTAAATCATTTTTACACCTTCTAATTTATTGAGTTCCACTCTAAACTTCTATATTTCCTTCTTTTTTCTTCTTTGAATTTAATTTGCTCTTTGTTGTCTATTTTATCAACAAACAAATAGATTATTTATTTGAAACCTTTTTTTCTCTCATATAGAACTTCAGTGTTATAAATGTCCACTAAGCAATGCCTCAGCTGTGTTCAGTAAATTTTGACATGTGTTTTCATTTGTATTCCATTCAATAATTTTTTAATTTCTCTTTTGATATCTTTTTTTGATTCCTAAGTTTTTCAAAATGTACTTTTAAAAACATTAAATAGTTTAATTATAATTTAAATATAATTTGCTTAAAATATACTTTTAATTATTTTAATCTTTAAAATTTATTGAGATCTATTTTTTACCCTACCCTAGTATATGGTCTGTTTGTGAGAAGGCTTGAAAAGAATGTAAATTATGCTGTTAGTGAGTAAAATATGTCCATTAGTATCAATTTGGTCAATTTGATTGATATTATTCAAGTCTCCTATATCTTGCTGATTTTCTTTGTATTTGTTTTATAAATTATTGACTATGATATATTGAAATATCTAACTCTATTTTCTAAATTTTTTATTTCTCTTTTTAAGTCTACACATTTTTGCTTCATATATTTTGGAGTTCTATTTTTAGTTGTGTATACATTTATAATTGCTTTTTTATATGTATTAACACTTTCATCATTATGAAGTATGCTTCATTGTCTTTCAAATTTTTTATACTTGCATAATATATCTATTTTATCTTTTTTACTTTCAACTTATTTTTAAATTTGGTTTAAATTTTTTATTTAATTTTTAACTTTAAATGTCTTTGTTTTAGACAGCATATAGTAAGTAGTATTTATTATGTTTTTTATTTTAGTCTTGCCAATATCTTTATATGAGAGTCTTCAGTGTATTTACATATAATATAATTATGAGTATGTTTAGATTTATATGTGACAATTATATGTGACAATTAACTACTTGTTTTCAACTTTTTTTGTTGTATTGTTATTCCTCTAGGGAATATGCATTTATTTTGCAATTTTGTGATTTGATGTGTTGCTTTTATAATTTAAAGGATGTAATATAGGTTTATAAAAATCAGTTTAGTCAACATGGGAGACTATATGTAAAACTTGTAGCCAAGAATAAATTAAGTGAGGAACAGGGAAAGTATTAGTGATTTGACCGTAAAGAACATGATAGAAAGTGGCAGATAAAGGGACTTGAGACCTTAAACTGTAACTTCATTGCCATTATTTGTATGTCAAATTGTCCAGGTCAGATATGGGGGGGGAAAAAGCCTAGAAACCCTGTGTCTTTTGACCATGGAAGAGGAGCCAAACTGTCTAAGAACAAGGCAGAAACAGAAAAAGAAAATAATGCTATTTTGAAAACAAAGGCAAGAGAACATTTTCAGAAGGGTTTATTTATATTATAAACTTCTAGAGAAGTGTATTCCTCAGTTACACTTGGCCCACTCCCCATCAAGCTAATTTCTGTAAACCAAAAATAAAATGTTAAGCCCCCAACTGACTAACTGAACCTCTGAGCCAAGGAAAACCTGAAAACTAAATTTCAGGCCATGTTGGAGAAGATGATCTGACATGCCTTATTATACTCCCTCCCTTGTGGAGTTAGTTTTAGTCACAGTTGACTAGCATTAACATTAAAATGGTGATCACAAGACTGACAAAACAGTCTCTGGGCCAATAAGATACCAGATTCCAACCTGACTCTGGTATAGCATCACATGATAGTTAGTAGGCCCTAAGAGTCAAACAAATATTTTACCCCAAATTATGGTTATTTGACACATTTTGAAGTGACCTTGCAAAGCTGTCGGGAAAATCTGTGTCTGTAGAGAATTTCCTTTCCTACGAAAATGATATCTTTGAAGATATATGCCACCTAGTCAGATAAACACTGCTGCTTAGAGGCTTCATCTACATAACAAGAACCTTGGCTTCCACAACTCTCCTTTTTTTAACTCAAGCATTTATTTTACTAATTTTTACATTCTAAAGACAAAGCTTAGCTCTTTCTACCAATTACTATTCAGAAAATCTTTGAATCCACCTGTGACCTGTAAACCACTTGGAAATGTCCTGCCTTTCCTGGCCCAATCAATGTAAACCTCATATATCTTGATTTATCCCTTTTACCTGTAACCCAAAAATGTATAAAATCAGATGGTAATCCAACCACCTGAGGCACATATTCTCAGGACCTCTTGGGACTGTGTCTTGAGCCTCGGTACTCATATTTGGTTCAGAATAAACTTCTTCAAATATTTTACAGCGTTTTGCTTTTTTGTCAACCTTTTATCCAGTGGTCACTAATCATTACCTACGTTGACCTAAGAGGAAGAAGTTGAGGCAAAATTAATACAAGTAGAGAGTTTATTTGGGCCAACTCTGAGGGTTGCAACTCAGGAGCACAGATGCAATTGACCTGAATACACACTTCAGTTAGAAGCAGTTACAAGTGGCATTTTAATGGGAAAGAAGAGGTGGTTCCTCAGTTATTTCCCAACACTTTACATTAAAATAACATATTATTGATTGGCTATACATCGTTCTCTGTACCACAAATTCCAGAAACATGAAGATAATGAGTGAAACAGCTAGTCAGAAACAAAATGACTTAAAAATTGCCCCCAGGCGTGAGTGTGGTGGAGGAGGCATGACTGAAGTCCCATACTGATGTCTCTCTGGGCCTGCGTACTTCACAAAGCTCAGATTGCTCCCAGCTATTTTTTTCTCTCTTACAGGGATCTATTTGTATCATTCCCACTAAAATGTCAACTGGAAATGTCTTCTTGATACAGAAGAACAGACTGGCTTGTGTTAAATGTTCTAATGAAACATTTTCTTTAAGGAAGATACTTATGTTATTAGATAAAATCATTTATGTGTATTTCTTGACATCTATTTATAGATTTACTCTAGCTAAAGAATATTCATTAACAGAGAGAAGGTCTTGATAGAATTTTCCTTAGCAGCTGATTCTCCTGTTCATTATATTATAATTCTTACATGTTCCCCAAAAGTCATGAAAAGACAAGAAAAGTTATTAATAGAGGTCCAATAATTCAGTTTTAAAGCTCTGTGAATTTAGGAAACAATGTTTAAAAATACAAAATAAGCCGGGCTCGGTGGCTCAGTCTGTAATCCCGCGCCTTTGGGAGGCTGAGGTGAGTGGATTGCCTGAGCCCGCGGGTTCGAGACCCGCCTGGGCAAGCGAGACCTCATCTTTACAATAAATCAAAAAATTAGCCGGGCGTGGTAGCGCGCGCCTGTAGTTCCGGCTACTCGGAAGGCTGAGGCGGAAGGATCACCGGAGCCCAGCGGGTCGAGGCTGCGGTGGCCGGGAGTGGCCACTGCACTCCAGTCTGGGCGACAGAGTGAGACTCCAACTCAAAAAAAAAAAAAAGAAAGAAAAACCATATTGATTTTTAAAATTCAAAAAAAATTTAAAATATTTTCTTTAAAAGTATGGTTTTGCGATAACCATAGATTCAGTAAGTACAACTCATGGGCCTTTTTCTGTCTGACTGGTGTCCAGCCTCTTGGATGTGTAAGCTGCTTCCATTTTTTCTGGAAATGGAGGCACCTATCCCCACAGAATCTTGATTTATGTATGTATGTATGTGTAAGTTGGAGTTTCACTCGGTCATCCAGGCTGGCATGCACTGTCACGCTCATGACCACCGCAGCCTCCACCTGCTTGGCTCAAGTGATCTTTCTGCCTCAGCCTTCCAAGTAGCTGGAACTACAGGCAGGCACCACCACACCCAGCTAGAGCCTTGATTTTTCTAGTGCATTTCCATTGGTTGGATTCTGTCTCCCTCTCTGAGTTCCAAACTTCTGACAAGTGGAGTCTGTACTTATCACCCCCCACTGGGTAACAGGCAAAGGTAACCAGGGGAAGAATGTGGGGTAGGCACTGGCCCATGTGTCTGACTTTTGTGACACTCCTGAATTGTAGGAAAATGCAAACTCCTTCCTACAACTGCAGGTGGCTGGGAACATGTGAATGGGGCAGTGTTCAGATGTGTCCCCAAGGAGGGTGAGGCAGGAGCCTGGATCGTTCAGGGAAACCCAGGAAGACAGCCTTTCTTAAGACTCACAATAACATAGGCTCTGCCTCCCCACCCTTCTCTTTGTTTTCATAGTCATATTTTTTAATCATGGAAAAGGGGAGGGAAAGCTCTTCTTTACTGCTGAATGCCAGCTAATGCAAATGTGAAATGGCTGAATTTAAAAAATTTCCATTATACAAATACCAGTATAATAACTGACACAGGCAGGAATTGGCAGATGCTAAAATTTTAGAGGAAGGTTGTTAGAGAACAAGATATTTATACTCTCTCAAAGTATCATTCCCCAAGTTACTTAATAATTATACAGGAAATAATGTATATTGACAGTGAAGAGATCTGGTAGACCCCTCTTTAGCCAAGAGACCAGTCCAAGCATCACAAGGGTGGTGTCGGTCTACCTGATTATGCTTGCCTCCAGATGGGATACACTAGGGATAGCACATGAAATTTACTATGTGGTTTTCTTGTCCAAAGCGTTTAGCCTGAATTTAATCATGTGCAACATTATCAGACAATTTTAAAATTTGGGCCATTGAACAAGGCAACTGACTTGTCTTCTTCAAAAAAAATAATAATAATTCAGCCTCACTACCAACAATGACAGCACCAAAAGATGAGGAGATATTTTTGGTTCAGAGAACTAAAGATTTAGTCCTGTCTTTTTGAACCAAAAATAACAAGACTCTTAAGTTCAGCCTTTGTGGATCTGAAAGTCCCTCTTCCCTCTTGGAGGAAGGAAAAGGTGTTCCTAAGCCATTTCACCTCTTTGAGAAGCTCTCTAGTGACTGTGAAAAAGACAGCAAGAGAAGAACTGATGACGGACCACTGTGCAGTGGCAGTGGAAGCCAAGATCACCTATGTTCAAGTGGACTGGCCACTCCCATTCAGAGCCACTACTGAGAACTTGCCTGCCAACACTGGGGGGGGGGGGGGGGGGGGG
>CAUYQG010120150.1:0-22189 GCA_963574415.1 Tarsius wallacei | reverse complement strand
CACTCTGTCACCCAGACTGGAGTGCAGTGGCTGCTCCCGGCCACCGCAGCCTCGACCTGCTGGGCTCCGGCGATCCTTCCGCCTCAGCCTTCCAAGTAGCTGGAACTACAGGCACGCGCTACCACGCCCGGCTAATTTTTTGATTTACTGTAGAGATGAGGTCTCACTTGCCCAGGCGGGTCTCGAACCCGCGGGCTCAGGCAATCCACTCACCTCAGCCTCCCAAAGGTGCGGGATTACAGGCTGAGCCACCAAGCCCGGCAATAGATGCAAATTTGATCTTGTTATAAAATTCCTTTTTCTTGAAGGCTTTGTTAATTTTTCTTACTTATTTTTAAAAAATAGTATTTGTCAGATTGGGTTGATTCAAAATATTAATCTTCAAGCTCTAAAAATGTTTTGTCTGCTTCATCTAGCTCTATTATTAAGGCTTGCAACTATATTCTGACATTCCTGAAGTGAATTATGTCAAATTTTTACAGAGGAAGCACACATACTACCACATATTTACAATAAAATTATAAATAAACTACAATGCATCACTTTTTATATATGTCTACCTTTTTATCATTATAGTATTTTTCTAAACAGTTGCCACTACCTGTAAATATAATGCATTCTGCAGTCAATTACATAATTTTTCTTCAATTTTAATTAGTTTTAACTGAAATACAATAAATTGCATAAAAAGTTAAATTAAATTAGTTGCAACATGGTATAAACTTGTGGAACCATCACCAGATCCAAATAAATGAACAACTGCACTCAACAATGTTTCTGTCTCCATCTCAGGCACCCAATAATTTGTTTCCTGCCACTAAGACTTGCATTTTTTAGAATTTATATGCATGTGTGTATGTATGCACATATATATTACATATGTGCATATATAACTATATGTGTGTGTTTATATATATACATACATATGTAATTATAGAGTATATTTTTGTGCTGTTTATTTTAGTAAACATACTTATTTTGAGACTCCTTTATATTGTAGGGTGTACTAATAGGTTGTTCTCTTATATTGCTAAATAGTAAATACCATTGCATAAAAACATCACAATCTGTTAATTATTTGGTAATGAGCATTTGTATTTTTTTTCAGTTTTGAGTATTTTAAATGAGGTATAAATATTTGCATACTTATATTTGTGTGAACATGGGTTTTTTAATCTTTGGTAAATATGACAGAGTAGAATGACTGGATCATATGGCTGGTGTTTAATGTTTAAAAAAGTGCCAAATTAATTTTCAACATAATTGTACCATTTTATATTGCAACCAGTACAGTAGAATATGTCTAATTCCATGACATTCTTTCCAATATTTGGTATAGTCAGTCTTTATAATTTTAATTAATCAAATTTTTATGTAATAGGGTCTGCTTGTAGTTTGAATTTCAATTTTCCTTACAATTAATACATGAAATATATTTTCTTTTTTTGTATATTATAGCAATGTTTAATGCATTGCAAAGAAATCTAGTTTTCAATTCCATTCAAAAACCTAGAAAGCTTCAAAAAATCACATGCTCAAAATCAAAACTATGGGTCAGTATTTTCAAAATTGACCTACAAACCTCTTTCTTTTTTTCCTAACTTTTAATTTTTTTTATTTTAAATATGTGGGGTACAATTCAGGGTCAGGTATACAATGTTCATTATGCAGGTACCCTTGTTGATGAGGTATGCTTCCTCTTCCCCAGGTAGATTCCCACTAGTGTCAATCCCGCCTTCCCGCTCCCCTCCCCCCACAGTTTCCTGCTACTGCCAATCCTTAATTTATAGTATTACAAATAGTTGTTCAAGGTCTGTATATGAGTGAGAACATATGATACTCAGTTCTTTGTTTCTGTGAAAGATCACTCAGTATTATAAACTCTAAGTCCATTCAGGTTACTGCGAAGTTCATAATTAATTTTGTTCTTCTTTATGGCTGCGTAAAATTCCATTGTGTGTATGTGCCACATTTTTTTAATTCACTCCTCTTTTGATGGGCAGCATAGTTGGTTCCATGTTTTTGCTACTCTGAACAATGTTGTGATAAAAATACATGTGCAGGTATCTTTTTTATAGAGTGAATTGAGTTCTTCCAGTTATATTCCCAGTAGGGAGGATTGTGGGGTCATATGGAAGGTAAATTTTTAGAACTTTTAGGAATTGCCACACTGTTTTCCACAGAGTCTGTACTTGTTAACGCTACCACCAACAGTGTAGAAGTGTTTCCTTTTTGCCACATCCTCTTTGGCATCTGTTATTTTTTGAGTTATTGATGATGGCCATCCTGACTGGAGTTAGGTGGTATCTCAGTGTAGTTTTAATTTGCATTTCTTTGATGACTAGTGAGGCTGAACATTTTTTCATGTATCTGTTGGCTGCTCGTATGTCTTCTTTTGAGAACTGTCCATTCATATCTTTTGCCCACTTTATAATGGGGCTATTTGTTTTTTTCTGTTCAGCACATTTGAGTTCCTTGTAGATCCTAGATGCTAGACCTTTGTGAGACATACCTATGGCAAATATTTTTTCCCAGTCTGTGGGCTGTCTCTCTGCTCTCTTGATGATTTCTTTTGCTTTGCAGAAGCTTGTCAGTCGACTGAAGTCCCACTTGTTTATCTTATATGTTATGGCATGGGCTTTTGCGGTTTTGAACAGGAATTGGTTGCCAGTTCCAATTTTCATAAGGGCATCTCCTGCGTTTGAGATTTTATGTTTGACTCATTTAGAGTATATTTTTGTATATAGAGTTAGGTAGGGGTCTTGTTTTAATCTTCTACATGTCGTCAGTTTTGCCAGTCCTATTTACTGTATATGTTCTCCTCTCTCCAGTGATTGGTGGTGGAGCCTTTGTCAAAGATGAGTTGGTTGAGAAATTGAAGATTTTGCTTCTGGAATCTCAATCCTGTTCCATTGGACTATATGCCTCTATTTGTACCAGTTCCAGGCTGTTTTGGTTATTGTAGCTTTATAATAAATTTTAAAGTCTGGGAGTGTGATACCTCCCACTTTTTTTTTTTTTTTTTTTGCAGAGGATTGTTTTGGCTATTCATGGTCATTTATTTTTCCATATGAATTCCTATATTGTTTTTTTCAGGTCTGAAAGAATGCTGCTGGTAATTTAATGGATATTGCCTTAAATCTGAAGAATGCCTTAGGTAGGATTGACATCTGAACAATGTTGATTCTTACAATCCATGAGCATGGAATATTTTTCCATTTGTTTGAGTCTTTTTTGATTTCTCTGTTTTGTAGTTTTCATTGTAAAGGTTTTTCATGTCTCTGGTTAGGAAGATGCCGAGGTATTTCATTTTTCTTTTTTTTTGTGGCTATTGTGAATGGGATTGTGCTTTTTATTTGGGGTTGTTTATTTTTTATTGGTGTATAGAAATGTGATTGTCTTTTGCACATTGATTTTATGCCCTGAGACTTTGTCAAAGTTCTTTATCAGTGCAAGTAGGTTTTTCACAGATGCTCTTGGGTTTTTGAGGTGTAGAATCATGTTGTCTGCAAAGAGATATAATTTGACTTCCTCTTTTCCTATTTGGATACCCCTGATCTCCTTTTCTTGTCTGACTTCCAAAACTATGTTGAACTAGGAGGGGTGAGAATGGGGATCCTTGTCTTGTTCCAGTTTTCAGGGGAAATGGTTCAAATTTCTATTTGTTTAGCAGCATGCTGACTGGGTTTCTCATAGATGGCTCTTACTATTTTGAGATATGCTCCATATATGCCTAGATGTTCGAGTGTTTTTATCAAGAAAGGGTGCTGAATTTTATCAAAATCTTTTTCTGCATCTATTGATATAGTCATGTGGTTTTTGTATTTAGGTCTGTTGATGTATTTAATTACATTTATGATCTTAAGAATGTTGAACCAGCCCTGCATCCCAGGAATGAAAAACACTTGGTCATGGTGGATGATTTTTGAGATGTGTTGTTGAATCCGATTTGCTAGGATATTGTTGAGAATTTTAGCATTTGTGTTCATCAAGAATATTGGCCTGTAGTTCTTGTTCTTTGTTGGATCTTTCCCTGGTTTGTGTATCATTGTGATGTCAGCTTCATAAAATTATTTGGAGGGAGTTTCATCATTCTCAATTGCCTGAAATACTTTCAATAGGATTGGTATCCGTTCCTTCTTGTATGTTGTGTAGAATTCTGCTGGATAGTCATCTGACTCAGGGGATTTTTTTGTAGTTTTCTTATGACATGGTCAGTTTCCTGGATGGTTGTTGGACTATTTAGGCTTCAATTTCTTCTTGTTTCAACTTGGGGAAGTTGTGTGATGTCAGAAAACTCTCCATTTTCTTTAGGTTTTCACGTTTGTTTCCACACAAGTATACATAGTAGTTTCTGATAATCTTTTGTATTACTTCAGGGTCATTTGTGACTTCATATTTTGTGTTTCTGATGTTGTGTATTTTGTTTTTTTCTTTCTTTTTCTTGGTCAGACTAGCTATAGGACATCAATCTTGTTTATCCTTTCAAAGAACCAGCTTTTTGTTTCACTGATTTTTTGTATTATCTTTTGTCTTCTATGTCCCGGATTTGGGCTTTTATTTTGGTGATTTTGATTCTTCCGCTGAAGTTAGAGTTTTGATGGTCTTACTATTCCAGCTGCCTTATGTTATTTGTTAGGCTGTTAACTTGTGATCTTTCCATTTTCTTCATGTGTATTTGTGGAGATATGAATTCCCCTCTTAGTATTGTTTTCTTGGAATCCCAGAGGGTTTGGTAAGATGTTGCTTCATTTTCATTTGTTTCCAGGTATCTTTTAATCTCTGTTTTGATTTCATGTTGACCCAGGAGTTGCTTAGCATCATGCTGTTTAATGTTCATGTCTTCGTGGGTTTTAGGATAGCTTAGTTGGTGTCAATATTTATTTTTATTCCACTGTGGTCTGATAAGGTACATGGCAGAATTTCAGTCTTATTAAATATGTTTATGCTTGATTTATGGCTGAAGATGTGGTTGATCTTAGAGTATGTTCCATGTGGTGATCAGTAGAATGTATATTTTGTGGTCGTTGGGTGGAGTGTTCTGTAAGTATCTATTAAGTCCATTTGATCAAGCATCATGTTGAGGTTCCGGATCTCCTTGTTGACTTTTTGTCTTGATGATCTTCTAAGGTCGAGAGTGGTGTATTTAAGTCCCTAACTGTGATAGTGTTAGGGTCAATATCTTTTTCAAATTTACCTAGAAGCTGCTTTATGAAAGTTGGTGCTCCTATGTTAGATGCATACATGTTTAGGATTGATATTTCTTGTTGATGGAGTGAAACTTTTACCATTAGTGACTGTATCCTTTAAATTTTTTGATAGCTTAAAGGGTATTTTTTCTGATATTAAGATAACAACTCCTGCTTTCTTTTGTATTCCATTAGCCTCAAATTTTGTTTCATATTTTGGTCCTCAAACTCTGAGATTCTTTCTTCTTCTTGGCTAATTCTGCTTTCCATGATTATCAGCTTGTTATTTATTTCATTCACTGTTTTCTTTATTGCTGTTATCTCTGTTATCAATTCCTTCATTCTTTCCTCTTGTCTCTCCTCAATTCTATTTATTCTCTGTAGTTATGCCTTGGTATCTGGGTTTGTGGTTTGAGACCAGTCATTCTGGGGCTCTTCATTTTTTGTGTTCCAAAGTCTGTATTCTTTGTGTCTGACCTCCCAGGGGTCTGTGTTAGTCCCATATTCTTCTTTTGGTTTTTCTTCATTTATGCAGACCCCACCTCCCCCTTTTTTACTTCTTTAATTCTGTTGTTCAGAGGTGGTGGTTCACGGGTGGGTGGGTTGCTTTTACTTCTGTTTGCTCTATCTCCTATTCTTCCTTATTTGGATCCTTTGGCTTTGTTCAAATCTGAAGCTGTACTGTGGGTTGGGGGCTGTACTTTTTGCAGTTTTGAGATTTCCTTGAGGGGGAGTTGCGATTCAGAATCTACCTGCTGAATCCAATATCCACTGATAGATATGATGGCCCCCTGGAACCCATTTCCCAATGCCTTACAGTCTGTCCATGCAATTGGGATATAGGTTTGCTCCCTGAAAGCAAAATGAGGTAAGAAAAAGGAAAAGAATAAGAAAAGAAAGGAGAAGGGTGAAAGGAAGGTGGAGAGAGAGAGAAGTAAGAGGGAAAACAGACAGACATACTAACTAACAAATGAAAAGAGACACAAAGACAGAAAAGAACTTTTAAAAATTAAAAATACAATAATACAAACACACAAACCAACAAAAACCTCCCTATTAATGTACTTACCCTTAAAAATACCCACACACAAACTGGAACTCTAAACAAACAGCAATAAAATAACAAAAACAAAGCAAGTACAAAAAAGTTATGGAAACAGAAAGAAAGAGAGAAAAAAGAACTAAAACAAACAAACAAAAGAAAAACAAGCAACAAAGACCAAAAAAAAAAAAAAAAAACCTTGCTCTGAGGTCATTCCTGTAATTCCAATGTCCTTTGAGCTTTGATCTCCAGCCCCTCCGCTCTGCTCTCAAAGCAGGCTGATAGGGTTGCTCTCAGCTTGGGTCAGGTGCCCCAGGCCTACTGTAAGAGGATGGTGGATCAGATCCAGATTCAGCTTGCTCCCTGTTAAGTGTCCCACTCAGATCTGACATGTCTGTATCTGATCCAGAGTGGGGGAAGTGCTTCTGTCTCTCTGAGTTTCATGAGATTACCTTAAGTCCCACGTTGGAGGCTGGATGGAGCTGGGTGGGGCAATGCAGGACTCTGATTGGTCCTAGGACAGAGAAAATGGCTGGAGTTGGTATTTCCTCACTGGGGGTGGGACTCCTCTCCAGCTTTCCCTGACCTTTTCTCTCCACAAATGGGATCTGGGGTTCCAGCTGCTTTACTGTCACTGGTGATGATGTGGACCAGGTGCCGGGCAATGAGAATAAGCTGTATTCTGCAGGTTCTTCTCAGAAGAGTCCTGAGAACAGCAGATGATCCTGGCCAATGGTGCCTCCAATTTCAGGACAGTGGGGAGTTGCAGTCACCTCCATAGGAGAGACCCAGTTGCATGCACCAGAATCTCCCCTCAGAGGAACTTTCAGTCATCCACCTGCACATGCCTACTCATGCAGAGAGTCTTTATGGATACTCTCTTTTGCAGACTCTCACAGTCCAACCTGTCTCATTGCCATCTTGCCGAAAGCCCCCAATATATTTTCAATTACTTATTGTGCATTCACATATTTTGACAATAGATGTAAGTTTACTTTTCAACTCTTTACTATGCATCATAAGACAATCTGCCTACATATTTATCCAAATGCCAACTGTCTGATTATCATAAGCTGTAAACCTCTCTAATTTTGTTGTTATTTATAGAAATGTCTTCATATATGTGTGCCTCCTTTGTACTTTCATATAAATTTTAGAATCAGCTTATCAAATTCAATAAATTCCATTATTCCCACTAATGTTTCCTGTAGAATAGTATTTAAGATTTCTTTTTGGAAAATTACTATCTTAAAAATAGAGTATCTCATTCTATGCTTTTGGTAAATACATGTGTTTATTTCGGTCTTTCATTTTTCTTGGCAATATTTAATAGAAAGTTATTTTATTACTTTTGTTAGATTTACTTCTAGGTCTTTATTTTTTGCACTAATTTGAATGAAATTGCATTTTATCCTATTTTTTAATTGCTAACTGATGGTATAAAATAATATAATTTATTTTATACCTTTTTCCCTTGCAATATTAATTCTGTAATTATGTTGTTACAGATTCTCTGGGATTATCTATATAAATAACCTTATCTTCTGCAAACAACTTCTACACTTATATTTTTAATTTCTTATTGTCTTACTTCAAAGACCTCCTGTACACTGCTAAATAGAAACAGTGAAGATGGGCATATTTGCTTTTTTCTTAGTAACAGAGGTAAACAATTCCGTCTTTTTTTTTTTTTTTTTTTTGAGTTGAAGTCTCACTCTGTCACCTAAGCTGGAGTACAGTGGCATGATCACAGCCACCACAGCCTGGACATGCTGGACTTTAGGTGATCCTTCCGCCTCAGCCTTCCAAGTAGCTGTAACTACAGATGCATGCCATCATGCCTGGTTAATTGTGTGTGTGTGTGTGTGTGTGTGTGTGTGTGTGTGTGTGTGTGATTTACTGTAGAGACGAGGTCTTACCAAGTTGCCCAGACTGGTCTCAAACTCCTGGTGTCAGGCAATCCTCTTGCCTGTCTCCCAAAGTGCTGGGATTACAGGCTGAGTCACCGCACCCTGTCACAATTCAGTCATTCATCGTTAAGTATATATTAACCATATTTTTACAAATAGACTTTATCAGTTTGACCAAGTATTCTGTTATTTCTAGTTTGCTGAGAGTTGAGTTTTGTTAAACCATTTTTTCTGTTTCTATTTAAATGATAATTTCTATTTTCTCATTTAGTTTCTTATTTAGTTTGTCTTATTTAGTTTGTTACTGTGGTGAATTACATTGATTTGATTTTCTAATGTTAAAACAACACTGAATTTTTTGCATAAAACTTCCTTTTTTAGTGTGTATTATTCTTTTATGTATTTTAAATTCAATTTCATTAAATTTTGCTTTTTCTCATTACATACATTTTTTTTTTCTTTTGCCTTTCGTTATATCTTGCAACTCTTTGTTGAATGTCACAGATGGTAAATTGAATAATAGAAACTGAGGTAATTAGGCATTTGTTAAATTTTCTTTTGTTAATCTGGGTAGCCATTATATTTTTCTTTCATCATTATAAAATGTTTCTCTTTACCTTTAGTGACATGTATTGTTTTGAAATCTATTTTGTCTGATATTATTATTATTATTATTATTCTTTTTTTTTTTGAGTTGGAGTCTCACTTTGTCGCCCAGACTGGAGTGCAGTGGCCACTCCCGGCCACCGCAGCCTCAACCTGCTGGGCTCTGGCAATCCTTCCGCCTCAGCCTTTCAAGTAGCTGGAACTACAGGCGTGTGCTGCCATGCCCGGCTAATTTTTGATTTATTTTAGAGATGAGGTCTCGCCAAGTTGCCCAGGCGTGTCTCGAACCTGCGGGCTCAGGCAATCCACTCACCTCAGCCTCCCAAATGTGCGGGATTACAGGCCGAGCCACTGACCCTGGCTTGTCTGATATTATTACAACTACTCCACCTTCTTTGTGACAGCTGTTTGCATCGTTTTTTGACTTTTATTCTTAATCTATTTGTATTTTTAAATCCAATGCATGTATGTTGTAGATGGCATGTACTTGAATCCTGGGTTTTTATTCAATCATTTAATATCTGTCTTTTGATTAGATTGTTTAGTCAATTTATATTTAAGTCATTATTGACATAGCTAGATTTGCAAATGCCATTTCACTTTCTGTTTTTTTCTATGCCTCATGGCTGTTTCCCTATATTTCTTCTTAAAAGATTTGTTTTGCATTAAGTATTTTCTAAAGGAGCATGCAAATTTCCTTAATAATTTTTCACTATTTTTGAGTTATTTACTTAGTGATTGCTTGTTCTAGGTATTGCTATATATATTTGAACTTATCAGACCAGTTACATTAACCTAATTCAGAGGTAATATAAATATATATTATGTAAAAGTATATTTACGTCCATATATGTTATATATAAAATATAAATATATATGTGATATAAATATTTCTTAGGTTTTTATTCCCTCCCCCCACTTTGTGGTATTATTGTTGTTACATATTACATTTATAAATGTTATAAAACCAATGATTCATCTGTTATAATCATGAACTTATGTATGTTATTTATTTTAAAAATGATGAGAGACAGAAATAAAGTATATATTTATGGATTTTTTGTTCATTTATTCCTGTGGACCTACATTTTCATTTAAAGTCATTTATTTTTATTATTTTAAAAACAATTAGTGAGTTGTGTTTTTTAGAGAAATGTTAGGTTCACAGAAAAGTTGAGCTGGGAGTATAGTGTTCCCAAATACCCCATGTACAATTTTCTCCACAATTAATATCTCATATCTAAGTGGTACATTTGCTACCAATGATGAACCTTTAGTGATGTATCATTATCACCCAAAGTTTATACTTACATTAGAGTTTACTATTTTGTAGTATATTTTATGAGCTGGGATAAATATATAATGGCATATATCGTATGTTGTAATATCATACAGAAGAGTTTCTCTGCTTTAAAACCTTTTTTTCTGTTTATTCTTCTAACACCCTGCCACCACCTTCTGATTTTTTTTCCTAACTCCATAGTTTTGCCTTTTCCAGAATATAATATAGTTGGAATCATATAATATGTAGCCTTTTCTGATTGGCTTTTTTTTTTTTTAGCTTAGTAATACACATTTAAGTTTTCTCCATGTCTTTTAATTGTAGAATAACATTTCATTGTCTAGGTATACCCTGTTTATTTTTCCATTCACCTAGTGAAAAACATTTTGTTTGCATCCAAATGATAGTACTTATGAATAAACATCTGTGTTAGGTTTTTTTGTGGACATAGGTTTTTACTCCTTTTGGTAAATACAAAGAAACATAATTGCTACATTGTATGGTAATAGTATGTTTAATTTTATAAGAGAGTTGCCAATGTCTTTTAAAATGACTGTAACATTTTTCATTCTCATCAGCAATGCATAAGAATTATTATTGTTCTCTATTCTGAGCAGTATTTTGTGTTGTCAGTATTCTGGATTTCAGCCATTTTAATAGATGTTTATTGGTATATCATTGTTGTTTAAATTTGTAGTTCTCTAGGGATATGATGCTGAGTAACATCTCAGTTGTTTACTTGCCATCTATAATCTTCTATATCTGTTCATGTCTTTTTTCCATTTTTAAATCAATATTTGTTTTCTTATTGTTGCATTTTAAGAGTTCTTTGCATATTTTGGATAACATTCTTTTATCAGATGCATCTTTTGCAAATATTTTCTCCCCATTGTGGCTGATCTGCTATGTAGTCTGTATCCTCAATGAATCTATTAATTTCTTCTCAATTGCCTTTCACCATAACTTTCACTGCGTTTGGCAATTCCCTTAGGGTGAAGTTCTTCACAATCCATTGAAAGTCAAGTCAGTTCCTTTGAGAGATATTAGAAACTTTCTGTTCTATGTCATGATTCCTCTCACGTCTTCTTACCCAGCAAAATATCTGAACCACAGCTCTAGGTGCTCTAGGTGGGTTCAATGGCATACTTCTCTGCAAGTGAAAACTCTTCTTTAAGAGCTAAGCACTTGATGGAGATGGAGGAAAGCCCGGGTTTTCTTGGCTCATTGATCTTAGTATGAAATCACTGCTTTGAAGGATGAGGCAAAGGCAATCGGGGGTAAAAAGTACTCTGGAACACTGCACCCAAAGTAAAGTCTCTGTTGTATAAATAGAGGCCAGGCAGTAAGATGACATCCTCACTTCAAACACTTTCTTAGAATCCAGTTTTAGCAATGAGTAGATGAGAGAAGAATGAGATATGCCTATTACTTGCCTCTTTCAGATACTCTGTCTGGGATCTTGGGTGAAAAGTAGCTCTGTGATCTTGTCTGTACCAAGCTAGAGTAGAATTTTTATCTCATTAAGCTTGAAATGAGAAAAGGCATGGGTCATGGTTCAATTACTACAGACTCTTACATTTTCTTCCAAGTTTTACAGGATGATTATGAATAAATGTTTCTTGTTTGCTTTATGTTTTTAGAGCCATTTCCAGGAATTTTAAATGTCTTTATGTTTGTAATTTTCACCAGTTTTCCTGTGCAATAGGTCTAGAGAGCTCCTAACACTGTCGTGGAAAAGGTAAAACAACTACTAACTTAATTTTATTTGTATTTTAACAAAAACTGACTGGTGATGTATGGGGAAGAAACACAAATGCTTTGTCACAAATACTTTAGGAAGCATTGCATCAGAGAATTGTTTAATCCGTAGATAATACTTTTCAATTGTGTCTGTAGACAAAAGTATTTTGGGAAATGTGACTGAATTACTTACATCAATATAAGAAAAGGTCAATTGAATTAGATAAGTTTTCTGACTGTTTTTTGTACATTTTTAATTCTGTTGAGTCAAAATCCCTAAAGAATTATGCTTGGAAAGATATAGTTATAAAAAAAGATTAATATTTTTATTATTAAAGAAAAAAGAACTGGACATGAGAGATAATCTAGGTCTTAAGTCTTGGTTTTTTTCCTAACTGAATATTCATATAATTATGAGGAGAACACACATATTTTTGTTGTTCATTATATTCATTTGTAAAATAAAGGTCTGGAACTCTCTTAAGGACCAGTCTAAATTCTCCTCTTGTGGATAATGATTTAGTGTATTAAATTAAACAACATTTCATTCTGGTGGATTATATGTACCTTATATGGGTATTGTTCTGTGAATACTTCCAGATTATTATTTACTTCATTACATCAAAATTATTTGTTCATTTGATTCTTTTTCTCATGAAAGGAAAGATTAGGTTCCGTAAAAATTTGAAAAAATGTCTTTCACATAGAGACACTCAACTCATTGAAAGATTTTTAAATTAACTGAATTTTTGCCAACTATATTCACATTTTCTAAAGTCAAATTCTTATTATAATTTAATATATTTTAGAAACACTCTACTATATTTTGTCTTTCATTTTTTGTTTTCATTTTTTTCCTAAAATATATATTTTTAATTTTTATTTTAAAGATGTGGGGTACAATTCAGGGTTAGGTATACAAATGGTCATTGTACAGGTAAAATTTGGGCCTCACTTTAAATCTTATAGTATTTTCATAATTTTTCAGGATCCACTTATGAGTGAGAAATGTGGTACTCAGTTCTTTGTTTCTGTGATAGATCGCTGAGTATTACAGACTCTAAATCCATTCAATTTACTGCAAAGTTCATAACTTTATCCTTCCTTATGGTTGAGTAATATTCCATCATGTATATGTATTACATAACTTTAAACTGTGAGGCAAAGTTTAGCTACTTCTTTTAGCTACTTTTAGCTACTTCTACTTTCTGTTTTTCATAAGACATGCAGCTATATTTTTCTATCAAGAATTATTATACAACCATGCTGTATTTCCCCGGCTTTCAGGTAACTGATAAGAAAAGACAAAATATAAAAAGCTTAAAGAAGTAGGCCACAGGATTGTTCAGGTAAGGCTGCAAACAAAAATACTCTGTTAGTATGTTACTATTTTAAAAGGTTTACAGTAAAGCAGAGTATAAACTTTGCAGCTTAAGAAATTAAATTAGATGGTACACTCTAAATTGATCAGATAATCTTTTATCCACTTTCATTAACCAAGCCTAAAACAAACTCCTACATATTAAAATACATTTATATTATTGAATTTTATAGCATTCAATGAATGAATAAATAAAAATATTTTTGCGTGGTAATTTGCAATATATTGTTTTTAAAATGTCCAGCTGAAAATTATCACATTTTTGCCTGGCTGCATAAACATATTTATATTTTTTCTGTGTTGGATTAGAAGAATGACTGTTTCCTAGGCATATTATGTTCTTTCCCACAATTATTTCATTGGTCCAAATCTATGTCAAATGATGCAGCAACCATATTTTGAGACAGTTGCCCTTATTTCTTTAAAGGCATGCCAGTCTTTTTGTAATGTCTCTTTAGATTCTTCACATAAATTCTAGACCTCCAACACTCTGGTGATTAATTAATATTAAAAGTTAATATTTCATATTACTAGAATGTTGCTTGAAAAATTGTTTAAATTTTATCTTATGAGTTTATAATTGTAGAATTGAAAACTGAGAGCTTTGAATTTCTTTCTTGGTGGGGTGTATTTATGGAAATGAACTTAGAAATTATACAGTAACTAAATTTGTGACAATTAATTGAAGGAAGCAAAATTTTTTATAGTTCTTGTACTTTTGCTACCTTGTTTATTCTTTGCTCTATTTACAAAGTACTGTAAAAAATTGTTTCATTCCAGTAAAAGCCAACTTTTTTTTTTTTTGAATGAGTGTTTTACTGTTAACTAGGTAGGAGTGCAGTGGCCCAATCATGACTTATCACCTCAACCCACTGAGCTCCGAAGACCCTTCCACCTCAACCTCCTGAGTAGCTAGTAATATGGGTGCATGGCACCACATCGAAAATTTTTTTTTAGTTTTTTGTAGAGATGCGGTCTTGCTCTGTTGCCTAGGCTGGTCCCAAACTTCTAGATCAAGGGGTACTCTTGCCTTGGCTTCCCAAAGTGCTAGAAATACATGTGTGAGCCACTGCCCCTCTCCTAAAAGATAACTTTCATCTGAACAGTTTTTGTTTTCTTCATTCTATTGACTATGAGAATCTTATATATGATAATGTTTAATACAACATTTAGGAAGAAAGTAAAATTTGTGGCCCACTTCTAACCATTATATGTGAATTTAGGAATTTATGTGACTTTATTTTCTCCTTCTGAAGTTAACCACATATTTATTATTTAATATATTTAAATGTATGTCTTTTACTCATTTAAATATAATTATTAGATTAAGATATATATTAAACATTTATTGAAAACTATAATATTGCTTTGACTATTTATCTAGAGAATGTCATTCTCTAAAATTCAGAGTTATAATCTCAGAAGATTGCAAGAGATCAAGTAGAAAGGAAGAATTTGCTAATGAAAGACAATTCAACTCTTCCACATTCATTCAAAACCTTGATAATCAACAAGCTGAATGAGAAAGAAAGAAAATTTCCATTCTTTAATTAGCTTAATGAAAAAAGCAGTTTGACTCTAGTCAGAATGGTTTTGTAGTTTGGCTCTGCCACTTACTAGTTGTGAAGTGATTGGCAAGTTAACTAACATTTCACCACCTAAGATTTTAATTCCATAAAATTAGAATAATAGTAGGAATAAGACCTACCACCTCCTAAGGTTTTTGTAAATATTAACTCTGGTCAACTACTCCCTGCCACATTCAAAGCATTGAATTGTGCTTGTGGAAAAGAACTAATAAATGAGTATTAGCTTTTAATATTATTGGTTAAATCATGTATGAAATAATTTAGAAATCATGTTTTGGACTGCATACAAATTCCTGCTTAATTGGTGGCACAAAATACACATATAATGTCCTAAAATATAATTTTACCTTGGCTTATGAAAAAATATGCAAAAATCAATGTTTTCCTGCCATCTCACATATACAAATTTAATACAGATAAAATACATATTATTTCATTTAAAAATTAATCAAAACATGAAATAATTTTTAATATTTTACTTGGAATTTTTTGTTTTTGCTATAATTTTGCTTCCTGTCTTTATAAATTATATTAGTGAATCTTAATTGAATAGATCAAGTTTGGCTATTAATTTTGTTTGAGTGATCTTTGAATAGGAGGCAGCTTACTAAGTCATCACATAATGTGTACTATATGAAATTATTTTTTGCTATATTGTATGTTGAAACAATTATTAAATCAGCTGGTTTTGAGCTTATGATAGTGTCTCTTTCTTCTAACTGCTGATTGGAAAAAAATTTACAATGTTTGCAGCATTAGTAGCTAGTAAGAGCCATTGTAACTGTTTATGACCACATGATTTGATTCTCAGCATGTTTATGGTTCTTTAAAGAAAGTAAACCAATTTAAATATAACATGGAACTACTTATCATAAAAGACAGTAGTGTAACGCCATGAGGTTTAATACATTTCTAATTTTGTGTGTTTTATGCTGTAATTTTTAAGAGACCTGATTAGATTTAAGGGGAAAAATTCTTACTAAAATAAAGATAATTACTCGAATTGAATCATTTTCCTTCCTCCAAATAAGCCATGATAATTGAAAATTGTTGCTTTAGGGGTTAAATTTAACTGTCTTTAAAATGATGTTTTCATTGTTGACTAACTGTTCAAATGAGCTTTGATTTGAAACAGTCATCCTTTTTAAAGTCCTTTGACAAACATTACTGGGTGCAATGCATCCACATTTCCAGTTGAATTATTTGTGCCTATGATTTGGTTGTCAGGATTAGGCACAGCATCAAATTGTTTTTTCTGAGGCTATGCTGAGTTAAGTTAGAGATTATAATAAATTCATTCAACCCTGAACTTTGTAAGAAGGTGGTACTATTCTTGATATCTGAAAATTGTCATCCCTTTTACCAGAACAAAGTACATTTATTAAATGTTAAAGACGGAATGGGACACCAAAGACGTGCTAGATCGTGGATTGTTTAAAGCAGGGCATGCACTCTGAGACAATGTCATTTTTGCAAAGAGAGCTGAACTCTACTCTGGAAGGTCCCCTTCTGTGAGCAAGCTGACAGCTGGCTCAGTTCTGCTTCATCTCATAGCTGCCCAGGAGTCCAGCTGCCTGTTTCTGGGGATGTGGTCAACACGAGGACTGATGAGATTTCAGTTAATCAAATTTCACACAGGCCAGTAAGTTTGTTTCTGCAGCTTCTAAGCAAAATCTTGCCAAGACCAATTTATGTAAGTCTTGAGCTATAAAATAAAAAAGCAGCTTTGGTTGCTTTCTCAGGCAAAGGTTTTCTAGTGGTAAAGACTTTGTGGATAATGGTACCCACGCTATTCATTTTAAAGCACACTGAAGAACATATGATAAGTAGAATAGTGTTGAGGAACAAGTGAAATGCATTTTTCCCATAAATCGAAATATTTCTCATCATAGGTGAAAGCTATAAAGCAGACTCAGTACAGGTCAAGCTAGCCTGCAATGAGGTGGTTATCTTTTTATTTTTTGTATATCTTAAGTGAAAGTCAACTGATTTCCTCGTTGTAGAAATGCGTGGAGCCTACAAATCAAGGGCACAATAGAAATTTTAATGTATGGTCATGGACAGCACAATGTCCTGATAAATTTAGATAGCTCATGAGCAAAATACATTTTTCTTGGAAGCACTTTGCATAAGTAAAACCACATATCTTCCAAAATAACAAGCTCTGATTGATCAACCTTTTAGGCACTCTGCACAAAACAGTCTAATAACACATAGTTGAAAGATGTTCTTTTCCATTACCACAGTTATGGTTTTCCCCTTTATCAACTTTCACCATACTATATTAGCAGAATATAACTGCTTTTATTGACTCTAATATGTTGCTCTTTTAATCCATCTTCCATATTCTGCGAGAATGTTTTTTCTAAACATTCATTCAACAGGAAACTCCTTTCCTGCTTAAAACTATTATGGTTCATTTTTCTCCAGTTTTTCTAAACATGGCTTTCAGTGTATCTGTACTAGATCTACCTAATTTTCCCAGTTTAATCTTCATAACTTACATCTCATCTCCAAAAATGTCTTCTAGTCAGGTGAAAAAAATAAACGGAGCTCTGTAGTCCTCTGCATTCTTTCTTTTCTTCATGTTTTAAAAGTTTCGTTCATAGTGCTTTCTTGGAGTAAAATGTCCATTCCTTAATTCTCCTTTCTGCCATCTAAATTTCTAATCAGCATGTCAAGTCTCAATTTCTTAGAACCTGAATTAGTTTATCCTTCATTTGTGCAAATTCATTCATGTAACTGTTATATTTAATCATAATTATACATATATTTATAGAGTTCCCACTATTATTCTTGAGTTTCATGAAAGAACGGACCACTTGAGGGATGACTGTGTTTTAGTCATTACTTTATCAATATTATCTAGAAAAGATAAGCATATTGTTGATACTTGTTTTATATCCACTGAATAAATAAATTGAATATGAATTTTAAAAATAAAAAGATTTTGATAGCATGTCATGAATATTGACTTTTTATAGTCTCTATTATATTCTTTTATAAAAATGATTGATCAGAAAGTATCATGCAGGCAATTTGCAATGCTTGGCATACATCTAAAAATGTTTGAGATTGATATTGGGGATTATTTATTTTTGATGTCAGAAGTAGAATATTCATTTGGATATATTTATATGGGAGTTGACTCATATACATCTTATGCTAGTATTTTATAAATTGCAATCCCTTTTATGAGTGAAATTATGCTTTTGATTTCAGCAATCAATTATTATAAACATACACTTAAAACTATATAAAATATATTCCCTACAATTTGAGCCGCAGATATCTCTTGGTGTTTTAAGCTGACAGAATATCAGTACTACTATAAAGTCTATTTCAGTTAAGTAGAGAAAATATATAGTACTTCAGAGTAGAAAACAGAAGATTGGCGATGTTGATACAATATTAGCACATTGTAACTTAATAAAAATTAGGTATCACGTCACTGATGATTATGTATTTCATTATGCTTCATTTAGGTATATGTTTGGAAAATGGTCATTCTAGCATATCTACATACTGTATTATCCTTTGACATTTATAAAAATTTGTAATCATCTTTTATCTATTTTTAGAAACTTGAAGGTATGATAAATTGATTGAAATTTTTTTTCTTTTTCTTTTTTTCCTGTGAATTTCCATTTACTCCAGCACCTTTTGATAAAGGCTATCTTTTGTCTTTTGAATTGCTTTTTTAGACTTTGTAAGAAATCAGTTACACTTATTTTTATGAATCTACCTCTTGGTTTACTATTCTGTTCCATTGATCTATGTGTTCATCTCTCAATTAATATCAATTTTGATCACTCTTGCTATAGTCTAGAATTCAGGTAGACTGATTTCTTTCATTTTATTTTTATTTTAAAAGTATGTTAGCTAGTTTAGTTAGTGACTTTTCCATATATATTTTATAATATTATCTTTATTTACAAAAAGATCCAGAAATTTGATAGAAATTGTGTTTTACCTTCATATTAATTTGTAGAAAGCTAGTGTCTTTCCTGAGTCTTCTAATTCATATATATGGTATGCTTTGCCATTTATTTATACTTTCTGGATTTCTTTAATCAATATTTTCAGAATACAAATCCCACACATGACTTTTTATATTTATGTCTATTTTATTCTCTTAATGTTTAAAAGTGGTATTGTACTTTCAAATTTTGTGGCACATGTTTTTGTTAACATATAGAAATGCAATTGATTTTTAAAAATGGTTATCTTGTATTGTGTGACTTGCTAAACTTGTGCTTGAGTTTTAGGAGACATTTGTAGATTCTTTGAGATTTTCTACATAAGATAATCATATCATCTCCAAATATGGGAAATTTCATTCATATATGCATTTTATTGCCTTTACTACTTTTTTATTGCACTAACTAGGAATTCCAGTGCTACTTTGAATACTAGTGGTGAGAGGGCAAACATCTTTGCCTTGTTTATGATCTTGTAAAGCAGTCTCTTATTATTACAATTTTTTTAGTGCATTTTGTATTGCTGTAACACAATTTATAAAGAAAATAAGTTTGTTTATTTTTAAAAATTATAATTAAGATAAGGCAACTTATAAAGAAAAGAGGTTTATTTAGCTTGGGATTCTGCAGACTGGGAAATATAAGAAACATAGAACCAGCATCTGCTTGGCTTCTGATGAGGGCTTTATGCTGTTTTCCCTTATGATGGAAAGTCAAAAGTGGGCAGGTGTGTGCAAAGAGATCACATGGTGAGGGAGAAAAAAGAGAGAAACTGAGGATGCCATCCTTTTTTTTTTTTTTTTTAACAACCCAATCTCTTGGGAATTCATCTATTCCCAGGAGAGTAAAAACCCACTCACTCCTATAGAATAACATTAGTCTATTTATGAAAATCTACCTCAGGATCCAAATACCTCCAAATAGGTCCCATCTTCCAACACTGCCACATGAGTTTTGGTGGTGCCAACCGGACCAATAATGCAATTAAAAAAAAATTATGTTCTCTATAAAGTTCAGGATTGTCTACATGATTTCTACTGTTTTTAGAGTGTTTGTCTTAAATAGGTTTTGGATTTTAATAAATGCTTTATCTGTATCAATTCAAAATATAGTGGAATTTTTCTTCTTGAGCTTGTTGATATAATAGACTGCATTGATTGTTTTTCCATTATTGAATCAACTGTTCATCCCTGATATAAACCCTATTGGTCACTGCTAGAGAATGTGTCCCTGCAAATTCATGTATTATAAACTTAATCCTCAATGTGACAGTGATGAGAAGTGGGAACTTTTAAAGAGATGATTAGGTAATGAGTGCTTTGAGCTTTTGAATGAATTAATATTGCTATTGTGTTAATGAGTGAGTTTGTCATAAATGTAAGATTGATGCCTCTTTCTTTGTGTATTTTCTTGCCTTTTTACTTTTCATCATGAGATAATGCAGCAATAATGCCTACACAAGATGTGCTTCCTAGATCTTGGACTTCCCAGCCTTTAGAAACCATGAATCAAATAAATTTCTGTTTGTTTAAATTTTCTAGCAAATGTTCTGTTGTAGTAGCATAAAATAGATGAAGGCATTCATAACATATGATTCTTTTTATATACTGCTGAACTCTACTGCTAATATTTTAAAAGAATTTTTAAATCTATACTTATAAAGAATATTTGTCTATTATTTTCCTTTATTTTCTTTTTCTTTTTGTACTGCTTTTGTCTGGTTTTGGTATCAAGGTAATAGGAGTGATACATCAAAAAATAAGTTTGAGGATATTGTTTCATCTTTCCTCTTCTGGAATATAATGTGTAGAATTGGTATCAATTCTTCTTTAAACATTAGGTAGAATTTTCCAGAAAAAATTTATTCCTGTACATTTCTTCTTTGGATTTTTAAAAAATAAATGGAATTTTCTTAGTAGTTATAGAGCTGTTAAAAATAGCCTCTTTAATATTGGGTGTGTTATGATTGTGTTTCTTATTGAATTAATGCATTTAATCTACATTGTCAGATTTATATGTAGTTCTCCCTTATTAACATTTTAATGTCTATAGTGGTATATTCTGCTTTATTCTTGACACTGGTAATTGGTGTTTTGTCTCTTGTTTGTTTGTTAGTCTTGTTAAAGACTTGTCAGATTTATAGATAATTTTATCGATCTTTTCAATTAATCACCTCTTTATTTCATAGATTTTCTCCATTATTTTCTGTTTTAAATTTTACTGATTTCAGATCTTATCTGATTATTTCTTTTCTTCTGCTTTCTTTTGGTTGATTTTGCTCTTCTTTTCCTAGGTTTTTAAGTGTGGCGTAGGTTACTAATTGGACTTCTTTTGAAGTTTTTTTTTTAATATATAAACTTAGAGCTCTAAAATTTTCAGCACTTATTTGGCTGTGTCTCACAAATTATGATGTGCTATGTCTTGATTTTCACTTTCTGAACATTTTTATTTAGTAGAGTTTGGTTTAAATTTTTAATTCACTCTTCATTTTAACCCTAATTTATTTGTTGAGGCACTACATTTTTTTATCAGGATTTATTTTTTTATATGTTCAGCATTTTCACAATTGTGCATTGAAGAAATTTATCATGGCTGCTTTAAAACCTTTCTCAGATAATTATAATATCTCTATCATCTTGAGACTGACTCTATTAATTGTCATTTTATATTTGGTTTGAGAGTTTCTTTTTTTTGAGTTGGAGTCTCACTCTGTCACCCAGGCCAGAGTGTAGTGGCACACTCACCGTCATCCCGGCGTCGACCTGCTGGACTCTGGCAATCCTTTTGCTTCAGCCTTCCAAGTAGCCAGAACTTTGGTTTGATAGGCAATTTCCAATTGAAGCCTATACGTATCCGGTATTGTGTTAAAGAGATTCTCCATCTTATCTAAACCTTGCTTTAACTGGCTTTGAGTTACAATGACCTGGCAGGAAAAAATGAGTTCTGCTTCATTTTTTTTTTCAGATGAATATCAAAGTCCAGGGTCCCTTTTTGGTTTCCACTGACAACAGAGAGGAAAACTCATCATTATATATAGGTGGAAGTGAGAACTCTGACTGGCCATGTCTCTTAAATAACATCATGATGAGGCAAGTCTTATCATCATTGTGTTATATTAAAATACTTAACTCTCTTACTCTGCCACTATTATAGTATGAATGGAGAGGAACATCACATTTTCCTTAGGTGTAGGCGGAAGTCCAGGATTTTTGCATGGTCTATATTGACACTATATTGAGGGAGAAGAGTTGCATCAGTGGCCTGTGGGGATAAAATTCCCAGCTCCCTACTTGACTTTTTCTGATACCACCCAGAGAAGTGTTGGAAACCATGATACAGTCTTACTAGTTTGAAAGTGTATGCTCCCCACAAAGCCTTTCACTGGAATGAGTGGAGATGAAAGCTCAGTTTTATTCTGTGGCATTTGACTGGAATAGAACGACAATTGTGTAAAAGTTTTCTGTTGTGCT
>CAUYQG010120146.1:0-33658 GCA_963574415.1 Tarsius wallacei | reverse complement strand
GTCTGCTAATATCAAATGATGATGATTTATTGTAGAGATGAGGTCTTGCTTGCCCAGGCGGGTCTCGAACCCGCGGGCTCAGGCAATCCACTCACCTCAGCCTCCCAAAGGCGCGGGATTACAGGCTGAGCCACCGAGCCCAACTAAGCCTCCTTCTTTAAGCCTGGAACTTCTACTGCCTTAGTTTGCTTTATGTTGCTTCTAACAGGATAGCTAAAACTTAGCAACTTATAAAGAAAAGGAATTTATTTCTTACGGTTATAGAGGTTGGAAGTCCCGGGTCAATGGGCTGGATCTGGTGAGGGTCTTCTTGCTGGTCAGGACTCTGCGGGTCCTGAGGTGGCACAGGGCACCACAGGGCAAGAGGGATGAGCTGATGGCTCAGGTCTCTCTTCCTCTTCTTATAAAGCCACCAGTCCCACTCTATGATAGCCCACTGACCCATTAATCCATGCATGAAATAATCCATTCACAAAGGCAAGCCTTCATGATCCATCACCTCTTAAAGGCCCTCTCAATACATGGGGATTAAATTTCAACAAGAGTTTTGGAGGGGATAAACAGTCAAACCATGGTAGCTACAGATGACCTTGCAGCGATGTCCTTGCCACCCCTGCCCACCCCCAGAACCCAGCCATGGCTGCACTGTGGGCCTTTGAGCACCAGCAGGCCAATCTTAACTAGGCCTCAGGATAACACAGTTTCAAGAGCCACTGACTGTGACAACACTGAACATCAGAAATTCACTCCCTAAGATGCCATTCCACGTGTGGACTGGCGAGATAACCATAATACACACACCATAGCCTATGCAGAACAAGTGCTACTCGCTAGAATGCAGAACCAGTGAATTTTACTATCTGCCCCCTCAGCTCTGTTTGAGAAAAACCTCACCCTACCTCGAGTCCTAGGATGCTTCTCCTTCCACCTGTATGGCTGCTAGACTCCTCACCAGAAGCCGAGATTGAATCTACAGTCAAGCCAAGGTGGAAATGACTGGGACCTGGTGGTGTGGCTCACCTGCATTGTAGCAGACCATGTTGACAATCATCCTACCCATGCCAGAGGTCTTGAATGCTGCCTGCTGCAGCCTCTGCAACCCTGCACTTGATCCACACATGGGGCAGGCAAGCCAGAGGTGCCAGGGAGATGATGCCCCCCCGAAGCAGCTCTAATTCAGGACAACCAGTCTCCTCAGGACAACCCTGAAAGGTGCTATACACAAGTCTCCAGAGGTCTCCACTGGGAATAGGCTTCAGTTACCCACAGCACTACTTGCTTTTTAAAGCACTGCATGCTATATTGGCTTCCCTCCCTTCCCTGTCTCACTTCCCCTCCCCTAATTGTGCTACCCAGGGTCACTTTACAAATAAACTATATGCTCCAAAATCCTTATCCTGGGATGACTTCAAGGGAATAAATTCTACTTCACTGGCAACTCATTGATTAGCACAATTAGGACTTTACAGGCTGGATCACTGCACCAAGAGTGTCCTGCAAACATCGTCCCCTACCCAGGCTCTGCCATCAACCACAGGGTCAGGGAAACATGAGAAAAAAAAGACTCAAGCCTGAAGATGTATAAGTGTAGCCTTATAGGATCTGTAAAAAGGTATGGCTGACACTCCATGCTGTTCTGAACATTCAAGTCAACAAAAGCATCTTTAAATACCTTCATCAAAAAAAGATTTCCATTATTGCTACAGTATTTTTTGATCAAGCAACTCAAAATCAGAGAAGCCCAGCGAGGTCAAGGCAGTTGTCCATCTGCATGGTGCAAGGGCATCCAGGAAATTACTGGGACTCAGACTTTCCTTCTGCAAGCCAACTGCTGATCCCAGCAAGGCCGTTAATGCCATCCAAAGGGGAAAATCGTGACAAGCCATCCATAATTGCTACTCACTTTGGGTAAGATGATGTTCAGAAAAACCCTCATGCTGCAGGCTTAAAGTAAAGCAGAATAAAGCGATGAAAAAATGCCTGGGATCAGTACCAGGCAGAGACACTTTTATGAGTGCCCATCTCTCCTCAGAGAGACCCAGCCAGCTGGCTGGCAGCACCACAACTTGTTCCCTATCCATCAAGGAAATAAAGCAGACCATTCCTGAAATGATGCAGAGATGGCTGCTTTGCAGTGACTCCGCCTCTTCCTAGCACAGAAAATGCATTATATCTCAAAACCAATAGTGACTCACGTGTGGATTCCAATATCAAACCAGAGCGAGAGACAGGATGGACACATTTGCGAGGCTTCACTCTAGCTAAGTCAGTGCTTCTTTAAAAACTAGCTTACAGAGAAGAATGGCATTTAACAACTTCCTTAGGAAAAACCCCTCCACCCCACTCACACGTTCATAAGCCAACAGATGAGGGGACTGAGCAGAATGCATTATTTTGAGTACCTAGAGGTTGGCAGAAAGTGTTAAGCTCAATAGCTCTCAAAATCCCCAATAACAGATTATCAGAAGGTCAGGATCTTCCTAAGGTCAAGCCTATTTTTGCTATTTCCTGTGTCAATTTTTGGCCTCAGGCAAGTGTAACATTTCAAAGTTGCCCATATGAATCTCTCCCTTTCCTTTCTGTCTTCTCTGGCTGTTCTCAGCATCCCTGTACCACACTGAGCCATCCTCTCCGCTCCTCCTCCTAACAATTTCTGTATACCCCACCTCCTGTATCCCATCTTTGTACAAAATGTATTAAGTGCTCTGCTAGGTGCCTCCAAGAGGTGGCAGACCCTAAGTGCCCCTTATGGGACCAGGAATGCCTTTCTATGTGACAGAGAAACACTCAGCACCCAGAGAGGAGGCATGTAAAGGTCCTGTATGGGAAAAAGGGGGCATCAATGAGCTGAAAACAAAGAGTGGGGCTGAGAGTAGACACAGCCATGGGGCAGGGATGGGCCAGTCTGCACACACAGAGGTCGGGCAGTGTGTCTAGACAGCAAAGGAGGTTGACGTACATGGTGGAGACGACAAGATTGCATTCATCCTTGGAACCCCTCTCTTCTTCTGGTCTACTCGCCTCCCTCACTGCCCCTTACAAGCGCACATCGCTGAGTGGGCCTTCAGAATGCACACCTACTCTGGTCTTTGTTACCCCAAGTTGTCAATCTGACCTTTGCAGTTTCACCACTTTTTTCCTTCATGTGACCACTGGTCTCCCCAGAGCACCCCTTGGCTCCCCTCCTCCCTGCAGGTCCTAGAGAGGGGGGCTGAATTCCCTCCCTTGACTCCAGGCTGGGCCCCCCTGCCTATTCACAACAAGGAATGTGCAGAAGAACTGTTCATGGTTCCCACACTAATCCTTAAGAGGCCTGGCAGCCCCCACTTTCTTCTTCTAGTAGCACTCCTGGCCACCAAGCTGGGGGATAGCAGAGCCTCATGGAAAAGGAGGAGGGAAACTGGGGTGGCAGAGTCCACAGCCTCAGCTGAGTGGCTGAGCTCCCAGCCAGGGCCAGCATCTCCACTAGCCCAGCCCTGCCCACCATGGAACATACCCCTCAGCTGGCCAGCCTGGCCCAGCACTAGCCCATAGTCGTGTGACGTAGACAACCAGCCACACGGGCCTGATCAGCCCACAGCATTGTGAGGAATAATGAATTGTTTTTAGTAAGCCACGGAGGCTGGGGTAGTTTGTTCTGCAGCAGTAGATAAGTAACCCAACATGTATGACTGGCATAAATATTCTCTGCAAACTGTTTATTCCATACTGTGTTCGTGTTGACATGCAAGTCCTATGTTTAGCAATTACTTCAGAAAGTACATCCTGTTTCTCAGAAAAAGCTAAAACAGAAAATGGACGCCACAAGGGAGTCTGGGAGATGTGGTCTATGGGCATAGGGAGAAGAAAGGAAGAGGAAGATCTTTAGGTAAAGCCCAAGGAGAGATGTGAGAGGGTCACCAGTTGGGACAGGCATGGTAGGGGAGGGGCATTATTCCTGAGGACTGGACCCTGGTGACATTCGTCAAGTAGAGGCTGTTATATCTTTGCTCCCTGAAATTCAATGACAACTAGGTAAGTTTTATTACCAGAGCATTGGAATCATCAAACATTTTATGTTTTGGAGTTAAAAGTCCTACATATAAACCATACAAATGATCTCTTATAGCCTCATTGATAAGATTCCACTATATTTTTAAAAATTATTCTTGATTTCAAATAAAAATGACGAATTAAGATTTTTTAAAAACTGAGAAACAAAAAACATTGATGTGTTTTCTAAATTGTTAAATTACTATCTTACTCTAAGCAGAAACCCTCACCATCCTGCCTGTAAACACAGAGCTACCATTATGGAATGGGTACTCCTTCCCAAGTACCAGGCTAAGTTTGTTACATACATCTGCAACGCTGCCCCTCCAGTCTGTGAAGCTGGCATTTTCCCCCATTTTGCAAAGGAGACTCAAAAGTTATAAAGACAACTAGGTAAGTTGGCTAAAATTAATTTTAGCCATTATTACATTATGGCTAAAATTAACACCCTTGACTTGTCAGACTTGTTCTATCCTAACCCTTTTCCCTTCAGCGGTGAGTTGTGCCACTTCTGTTATGAACTGAATTATGTCTCCCTCAAAATCCTAGGTTGAAGTCTTAACACTGAGTACACTGGAATGTGACTCTATTTGGAGACAGGGCCTTCAAAGAAGTGATTAAAGTAAAATGTGGCCATTAGGAGGGCCTTACTCTCATCTGACTGGTCTCCTTATGAAAAGAGGACATTAGGGCACAGGCTAGCACAGAGGGACGATCACATGAAGACATGAGAAGGTGGCCATCTACCAGCCAAGGAGAGAGAGAAGAAACCAGTCCTGCTGACACCTTGATTTCAGACTTCTGACCTCCAGAATTGTGACAATACACTTCTGTTGCTAAAGCCATCCAGTCTATGGTACTTTGTTATATCAGCCCTTGCTGACTAACATAGCCCCCCAGGAAATACATCACCCAAAGTTCAGGCATGAAAATGCTGCTTGTTGAGTCGGTTCTCAACCGGGGACTACTTACTCCTATTTTAGACATTTTTCAAAGCTCATTTTTCTGAACTAGTTTAAGACACAGAAAAGTGGCAGCAAATCAGAAGAGGATATTCTTCTAACAACAAGCCCGGTGATTCAAGTGAAATGTGACCACCAGCGGCAAAGACAGAAAAATAATTATAAGTCAACACTAAAACTGTCTTCTGGAAGGAGTCACTTAAGACAAACACATCTGCTTGTTCTGAGAGATCACTGAGTGATAATCAAGGGCAATGACAGAGGGGCTCACTGCTCCCTGCATTAGAAAAGCCCGGGCTTTCTTTTCCCTCCAGCTGGGACCAGAGGTAGCAATGATCATTAGCAAATGACTTCTTCTTATATTACACTACTTATCAGATTTGAGACACTATTAGGAAGAAATGTTCTGGGATCTTTTATTTAACTACATACTTGAATACAAAATTGTACTGCTTCTAGAAATTTACCCTGCCTCAATAACCTGCCTTTTAGGCATCTGGTCTGCAAGTTAGACTCTTCGTTCACTGATGAGTTACTTAATTCCTGAACTCAGGAGAATGACTATTAGAACTAAGGTATGCATTCTGCAGGGCAAGATTCTGCACGCAGCTAGAGTTGACAGCACTCACACAATCAGCCACCTGCACCCACCTTTGTTGCAGAACTTCAACACACAACCGAAAATATATCAGATGAGGATGCGGGTCCAAACCACGCACTCCAGCCATGCATCCCATGGGCCAGCACCTTTTTCTGTTGGTCATAACTGCTGCCACTCAGGGAGCAGAGACATTGCCTTATGCAAGAACACTGCATGGATCAATGCACACAGAAACAATGCTAGGTGCCAAGAACACACAGCCCCATGGACACGGCAATCCCTGCTAGCCAACGCATGAATGTGTGCATGCCAAACTGGAATATACTGGCAGAGGGGGGCAGAGCTGCTTCTCAAAGGCCCAGTCACTTAGAAAGTCACTTGGGGAACAGTGACCCAAATTACAGAGAATGTATACAGCATTTTTACAAAATACTCAAATAGACTTGCTTACTACATGTATGCAAGCAGAAAATCATTCTTTCATCTGTCCAATGTGCTTACCTGTTATACAGGAGAATGTCTGGCTTCCAAATCTGGCCATCTGGGAAACGAACAGTCTTCACACCTGGATATTCTGATATATTCCATTGCAAATAATGATCTGTCCAAGACTGACACACACAATGACATTAGCGGTACTTTGCTTCCTGGCCTACTAATATTTTTTGCAAGATTATTAAGTAAGTGCAAAGCCCAGAAGTACTCCAGACATTTATTTACACAGCTGAATTGCTATATATAAAGTATAAAGAAAATGGGAGTTCAATCATCTCTTCCAAAATTACTGTGAAGAGCATAAAAATCACAGCTAAGGTCCTGCTGTCACCATGAACACATTAAGACGGTAGCATTAAAGTTAATCCCAACCCTTTGAGTGCCCCTGAGCCTTCACTTTCTACAGTGGATGAGTTACATCTAGCCAAATGAATAACTGTTCTGCTTTCAAAGTTTTCACTGTAAGAACACTTTGAAAAAAGAAATTCACCTATTCAGTTGGAATAAGAACCAGGCTTCAGAAATGTAGAATATTTATTTCCATAAAATGATACTGTGCACGTACATGGAACCTCTCAGAAACTTCTTAGGGAATGTGTTCAGATATGAATTCTTATTTTATTGCAGGGCTAGTACTTCTGTCACCACAGCCCTACAATGCAAACACAGGGCCAGGGGGTGAAACACTGCATCAGGACCTAAAGATGCAGGAAAGAGCTCAGGATGTACTCACACAAGCCAGGCTTAATTGAGGCGAGTGGGTGACTTTTGTCAGGGACTCTGTGCTGGGGGTCCTCCCCTCCAGGACCATGTGCTTGCAGCCCTTCCTGAGGCCCATAAACTCTGTAGTTTATGCAGGACCCTACCTGCAGCTGTTAGGCAACCAGTTCCACACTGCCAAAGTCTCAGGGCTGAAGAGTGTGGACTCAGGAGCTCCTGCAAGGGTACCATTATCAGGCTCCCAACCAGCATCCAGTCCCCAGGGACCACCCACACTCCACTCTGGAGCTCATACTTTCTAAGATTTAGAAAGGCACGTGATACATCCCCAATTGTATCAGGATGGCTCCAAATGCATTGCTATTTCTACAGCAAAGCATGCATATCTAAACTAGGTGAGACAAATAAATGTCTCAATCACACACCAATTTCAATTTTTAGACCAAGTGAGTTAAATTCAAAGTTACAGAAACAACATCAAGGGAGAGGGAAAACAATTAGTATTCAGAGCTGTTGAGATTTGGGAACAGCAGATGAGGGATTGTGGGCCCACAGCTATTGATATTGGCAACCAGGAGTCAAAGCACATATCCAGAGATCTGAGCGTCTTCTGGGGAGAGCAGGCAGCATCAGGAAAGGCTGTCCCAGGTCTGGAAGTATTTGAAGGAGAAGGGCTGTCCAGGTGAGTAACATCATCTAATGGCCAGAGGCCTCCCAGAATGAGGGTGCACCAATGAATAACATACCAAAGTAGCATCTGGAGAATTTAGGATTGAGAGCCACCCTGCTGGAGTCTCTAAATGAGACGGAAGTAATAGGGCAGGGGGAGACAGGAGGCAGCACTGAGGAAGGGCAGGTCTTGTCCAAGTTGTTTTCCAGAAATGCCTGGGTGCCAGCCAAGCCCTGCTTGCTGCAGCCTCCTCAGTCTTGGCACCACCCTCCCTGTGCTCCCTGTCACTTTTTTCCCTTGTCCTGAGTATAAAGTCTTTCCACACCCTACACCTGTGCTTTCTTTGCCACCATCTTGCATCTCACCCTGGGATGTTTCTCCAAGTTGGTCACTATCACAGTCAGTCACATTCACCATTGTTACCATGCTGATTAGGGTCACAGGGCTCCATGAGCTGCCCTAGTAGGGGATGTCCCTTCTCCCCCACCTGCTGGCCAGAGAAGGAGGGGAGGCAGAAAATGGGAGTGCTTGGTCAGCCAAACCTCTGCACACTGCCTCTCCAACATCCCAGCTGCGTGTACCATGGGTGCATACCCTGCCACGGCCAGGTCACAGCCATTCTGCTCACTCAGTGTCCTATATATGCCCATACTCCCAGGGGAGTCACTGTGATGACTATTCTATTTACAAGAGAAGACTGAGGCTCAGAGAGCTAGATCTTTTTAGTCAGTCACTGCGGCAGGACTACTTGACTTCCAGCAAAAGTGATCTCTGAGCTCTGTCAGAGGCAGTTCTTCCAGCCCAAACCCCTGAAGCTTCCACCTGTTTGCTCACCACTCTCCTTTACTCCAATGCCAAGCTGAGCCTTAGAGCAGAAAGGGGAAACTGCAGGGAGCTTTAGAATCAGTCAGAGGTGGCTTTGTACCAAGACTCTGGAGGAGACTAGATGTGTGAGCTTGAGCAGGTAAGTCGCCCTCTCTGAGCTGCAGTTTCCTCATATGTGCCCTATCTCGTAGGATGAGAGGAGATCACGTGTGCAGCAGCAGGCAAACGTCACCAGGCCTGGTAAGCTATCAAAAAAATCATGACTTGGGGAAAAAAAAAAAGAGAGAGAGGGATTCTCCCGTTTTACAGAATCCTACTAGACAAGGGAGCTGTAGCTAAAATAACCTAGCTGCAGCCAATGGTGAAGGAAAACGAGTGCCACTGTGGGGTTGGGAGCTGGAGCAGGAACATTCCCTGCATGCCCTGGGGCAGGGTCGGGGCTCAGGAGCTCAGCCTGCCAACGACCTTCCCACAGGCTCCCATGAAGGTTTCCTAAGAGTAGATATAGAGCAAGCCCCTAAAAAAACCCAAAAAAACCTTTTCTAGAAAAAAAAGTTGTCATTTCTCTCAAAGCACTCACTTCCTAGGCCCCATGGGAGCAGGGCATGGGACAGAATCTCTGTAGGTAGCACCTGGCATGCCTTTCACAGAGTAGGCACCTGAACAGACGCATCAGTGAACCCAGACATGCCAATATGCTCAGACTTTCACATTTAGAAGTCTGTGCTTTTCCTTCTCTCCCTATGTCCATGTGATTTTTTCTCATTAAATCTTCAAGAGAAGAATGTGTGGGGTTTTAAGGGACACTTAAGTAGGACTGGGCCATTGATCGGAAATGTACCTTAGGAATCCCAATTCTTCCACGGCTCTGACACCTGGGCCCCATTAGAGCTGCCTTGAGCCCACAGGACGTTGTTTAAATGTGTATAAATGCACGCTGGCATGGAGACATTAAGAGAGAGCAGGGTGAGAGGGGAGTCACAGGGGAAGGGAAGGAGGGAGGAAAAGTAAAGGTTTTCTTTGCTTTTGAAAAAATAAGTAAGGTATAATAAGAAAATATATTTGGTTGTTCTGGCACAAAGTTCCTAGAACCCTAGGAATTTCCTGAGTAATAGGAGTGTCTTTTGTTATTCATATAAAGCCCCTTTTGACCACACCTGAGTTTATGCTAATGAGGTGACTTGACCTTGGGCCCCCAGATAGCTCCAGATTGGGGACTTGTCACCAAAAAGACCAACCAAGTGATCAAAGGTAAGAACTTTCAGTCCCACCCACCACCAACCTCTAGGGAGTGTCCAGGAAGAGGGCCGAGATTAGGTTATAAAAACCCTGGGTGAAACGTCAAGGTGCTGGGAAGGTGTCCTACTGAGGAGAGAACATGGAAGCTCTGTGCCCCCAGCATGCCCTCATACCATGCCCTACATATCTCTTCCATATGGTTGTTCCTGAGTTGTAACCTTTAGAATACACCAGCAAACGTATATTCCTGTGTTCTGTGAGCCATCCTAGAAAAATATTGAAACTAGAGGGGGGCACGTGGGAACCCCCAAATTTGCAGTCAGCTGCGTCAAAGTGTGGGTAACCTGAGCACCCCGAGTAGGGGCAGTCTTATGGGCCTGAGCCCTTCAACATGTGGGATGTGATGCTTGAGCACTCCAGGTAGATAGCATTAGAGTCAAACTGAATTGCTGAACACCCAGTTGCTGTTGCTGGTGTTGGAATTGTTAAACTGAATTGTTGAACACCCAATACCATTTGTTGGGGTTGGAAAAACATCACGCATTTGATGTATGTCAGAAAACATCACAAATAGTTTTTGAAAATTCTTCCAGTCAACTATTTTGATCTCAGTAGAGAAAAGTGAGCCTCCTTTCATCCCCTGCCCCGAGACTTTTTTTCCCTCAGTGAGACAATGATTGGAACATCACTCTTGACCTTGAGATGCTATCATGGCCCCAAGGAAGCCACTGACTGACTGCTCTGTGAGCAGAAAGTGTGGCATATCTATATGTCAGAGATGAAGTAATAATGAGTACAGGAATTCAAAAGGTAAACATTTTAGACATAAATACGGTCTACAATCTAATATTCTATGATGTGAATGCTATTAGTAGCAGAATCAGAATTAGGGGGTTGAAAATAGAGACTGACATAAGAAGGGCAGGAAATCTAAAGCAAAAAGAATGGTCAAAATTCCAAAATAAGAGAAGACAGCTTTTTAAAAAGCAAATGCAAGTCTCTAGATGGCTCAAATGTCTCTTCAGAAACTAAAATGGTTTCTGTCATGCTTTCTCATAGATTAAATCAGATTATGTCTGACAGGCCTCCCAGAGTGATAAAACGAACCTGCAAGGAAAACACACCAACTGCTTCCTCCTAGGAATTGAAGAGGTAAACAGATTGACAACTTTCTACTCCTTCAGGTTATCCAAATCATCTGAAAGTCCTGCAAAATCAAGGTCAACTGGGAGAAAGAATAATAAAACCAACAAACTGTAGGTCAAAGAGTTTTGTTTTTTTTTATTAACCTTTCTACCTTTTTTATTTTGAATGTATGGAAACTCTATCATTTATAGAAGATTGACCTCAGAGTTTAAATACCCTGAAGAAAAGATTAGGTGGATTCAGGTTTTCAGAACAGGAATTCAGCAACAGGAAATGCTGGGAGAGAAAAACCCATGTGGGAAATAAAAAAGCCATCTGCATGGCTCTTTCTGCCTCATGTCCCTGTGTTTGCTTTCCATAGGGACCCTGGCTCCAGTATTGAGCTTCACTTGGTGTATGTTCATTATTCGCACTGGGTCAGGCCAGGCTGGTCATCCACCAGAGACCATGGAACAGCAATCAATGAAAGGTTGTTTAGCAATGGCCCTCAGACAGCGTTCAAGCCCACCCTGGTGACACCAGAGTTCCCATGTCCATGCTGTGGCTGCATAAAAACACCAAGACTTCTGGACTGGAACACTGGGCACAGGCAGGGGTCACAGAGGCACAGACTTGGGTTAGATGACAGTTAAGGTTTGTTTTACACCCAAAATGCTTGTGATTCCTTAAGAATTCAGGGGACAGTGTTACAACTGCTACAACAACTGCTTTCCAGATAAATGTTATCAGTCAGCTTTATAAGGGCATGTGCTACATATAAGGCATTCAGCATGTTTTGCACATGGTGCATGTATAAAAATAAGTATCAATTAATGATGAAACACCCACTTTGTCAGTGCTCCCAGATCCTCACGTTTAGAAGACTCTGCCTTTCCTTTTCTTCCATTTCTGTAAAGCCAAGATTTCTCCCCCCTGTGACTTTCACTGTCTGACCACCAGCCTGGCTCCTGCGATAGCTCTGGGGAACTACTTGGTCTTGCTATTTCAACCTTTCTTCTTTTTCTCTTTTACATGTATTAATTAGACAGCCTGACTGTAAATGGTTTAAAAGTAGAAACTGGGTCTCATACTTTCGGCATCCCCTCATGTGACCAATGCCTGGCACATAGTATGTTCCTCCAAAAGATCTGTTGATCTTTAGGGCAAACGAGGTTAAAAAGTGAGATTTCAAGCAAATGAAGCTGCAGGTGTTCCTGCAAATATAAGCTTTGATTAGAAATAAGTTGTGCTTGACAGAAATTTAGAGGTCTCTGGTGACATCCTCCAAAGCAAGGATGTTTTTTTACAGAGAATCTAAACTCAAGACAATAAGTAATAATCCAGTTTTTTTTTTTTTCCTGGAAAGCAACACCCTTTTAAAAATTGCCAAATCATATACATTACTGAAGACCGAACACTCGCTGAGGGCTATAGGAGGTGGGTGCCAGGGACAGAGACCTGCCCATTACGTGTTTCTCTCAGAAAAATGTCATCAGCAGCTCTGCTCCTTAGAGGGCAGGAGAAACACATTCCCATATAAAAAGGAAGCATCTACATCATCCCCCAAATTTTTAAGAGCTTTACCTTGTACAGCACTAAAGTGTTCCACTGTTATTTAGGAGTTGACTAGATTTTGTATCATATCATCTAAGTCCCTCCTCGGTTTACCTTGAGTTTTTGTTTCATCCACTCATTCAACAAAAGTTATTCAGTGCCTGCTACAAATGAGGCAGTGGGCTAGAAGCTGGGGGCACAGCAGTGAACAAATCCACCTGGAGCCCTGCCCACCTTCTAGTGGGGGAGACCAACTTAAACCCAATGAACAAATAGACAAGTGAACACAAAGTAGGTCAGACAGTGAGAAGCGCTTTGGGAGAAAGATAACAGAGTAGGCTGGAAGTAGGAGGTAAGGGTTTAGGATAGTACATAGGAGCTAGGGGGAGACTTCACTGCAAAAGTGATCTTTAGGAAGAGACCAAAGAGAAGGAAGGGAGCAAATCAAGTGGTTCTTGGGGAAAGAGCCTTCCAGGCAGAGAGAGTGGCAAGTGAAAGGCCCTGAGGTGGGCATGTGTTCAGGTGGTGTGTGTGTCACCAGTATCAGGTGAGCACTGAGCACAGCCAGGAAGAAGAGAATAGAGGGGACGGAGGACAAAGGAGGCACCGGGCAGAAAGGGAATCAGAAGCCATTTCAAGGATTTTTAACTCCTATGCTGCCCAGGGAGACAGGAGCCCCTGGTGGGACCTGCACCAAGGAGGCATGTGACTGAACCTTTCCTTCATCTTACTAAGATCACACTGGTTGCTACATGGAAAACAGACACTGTCAGAAGATGTGAGGGCTGAGGCAGGCAAGCTGGCTAGGAGACTCCCTAAGGATGGAGGCGAGAGATGACACGGGTCTAGACCAGGGTGAAAGCACTGGGGTTGAGCCAAGTGGTTAGATCCTGGATCCGTTTTGAAGGTTGAGCTGCCAGAATTTACTGATGTATCAGATGTGAAGTGTGCAAAAGTTAAGGGTGACTCTGAGGTTTCTGGTCTGAGCGAATGGATACATGGCTCTACCATTTATCCAGACTAAAAAGACTATGGGAGGGGTAAGAATGAGAATGACCAACAGACACTGCTTTGATGCTAGAACTTTTGGGGGAAACTGTCAAAGTAAAGCTTTCCGCATGCACCAGGAGATAGGCATGTCCACTGCAGGAAGAATCAGCCTTCCAGGAGAGCACAGATCATGCATCCGGGGCAAAAGGAGGGAAGCAAAAGTAGGTACCACAGGTGAGGAGGGCTGTGCTCACAAAAGTGTGTTGTTGTAAATCCTGCAGGGGAAACTCCCAAAGGCCTCCACCATGCTCATGATGGGTGAGTTCTGCCAGGGTCTTACATGTAGCTAAGTGTGCACTGGAACTCTATGATGGCCTTAGTGCATCCATCTTGTTTCTCTCAGCTCCATATATATTCCCAGGAAAACTCGCCTGCCCAAGAACCACTGGCGACTGTCCTCTGCCTCACTTTTTACTTCTCCCATTATACTTTACACAGAAGTACACATTTGTCTTTTCTCAGCTCCCATCTTGGGATGCCCAAGAACTAAACAAGTGGTCAATTCCAATGATAGAATCTGTGTGAATTACCTTAAAAATTGGAAGGCAAATCCTTTAAAAAGTCAGATGGGTTTTAATTCTTTGCTTCCAACAAAATTAAAGGAGAAACTGATCAAGTTGTCAGCTAATATATTTGATAAAAACTACATTATGTTTGGCATATAATCTGGAAGAAGTTCAAATAATTGAATAATATTCCTTTCACAAAATGCTTTTCATTTCCAACTACCCATGCTACCATAGCTATCAAATAATGGTTATAGACTCGATGATGAAAACTGTATCATTCTCTCATTTCTAGTAATAAAACTAGCCATTTGTGGCTACATAAAATTAATTTAAAATAAAGTTCTGTCTTTGGCAAAAACATGAATTTCCAATATTTATTTATTAAAATTTGTCATATTGATGAATTATACACCAACAGTAACAATCTTAAATCAAATCAGAAGAAATCTATAAATACTTACAGTCTAAAGGAATAATTTTTATGTATCTACACTTAAGAAAATCAAGATACCATGATTAATAAAAGACTTTCAAACATAAAGTCATATCACATTAGGATGTAATTCTGTATGATAAGTGTAAAAGAATTGCAGGAGCACAGAGGAAAAGGGACCAGGTAAAATACTCAACAGATTAAAGAAGAGTATGTTCATATGGTGTCTGAAGGATATGGGCATCAAATTATTATGGTATTAGATTCCATTCAAAATAGAGACTGACAATTTTTTTTTTTTTTTTTTTTTTAGTTAGAGTCTCACTCTGTCACCCAGGCTGGAGTGCAGTGGCATGCTCACAGTCACCGCGGCCTCAACCTGCTGGGCTCAGGCGATCCTTCTGCGTCAGCCTTCCAAGTGGCTGGAACCACAGGCATGTGCCAGCACACTTGGCTAATTTTTTTTTTAATTTAAAAAAAAATTTATTGTAGAGATGAGGTCTCACCAAATTGCCTGGGCTGGTCTCGAACCCGTGGGCTCAGGCAATCCTCTCACCTTGGCCTCCTACAGTGATGGGATTATAGGCACAAGCCACCATGCCCGGCCTGACAATTTTATTTTTAAATGTCAATATTTACAATTAGATGCAAAGGATATCACTTGCAATTAATTAAATTTAGGTTAGAATTGTAGATGTCAAGTTAAAAATCCACACATAAAATATAGCATTTCGATATTCTTGTAGGAGTCATTAGAGTACAATGTGTGAAGACCCCTGGCTCAAGTACACTCCATGTGAGTCAAACATGCAGCTCTGGAGGGTAGAGGGCAGGACAGGAGCTCCCAAGCCCTGGGGACTGACTAGAGTATGGGCTGTGGACATCTAAATGCAATCATGCATCTTTTTATTTGTTTTGCATGAAGTGCTTCTGAAGTGTCCCCACATCACGATGATGTACAATACAAGCATGCATTGGGTCCTCAGGATGCAGTGCCATACACCTAACATTCACTTTTGGCAGGTGTGTAGGCAGGATGAAGGCCTGTCTTTTTTTTACCAGGTCCTCTGCTTTCCCTGCAAATCCAGGACAAGTGTCTAGGAAGCAAGAGCCCATAGGTCCCACGGACGAGGACTACCATTGTCAACTTACCATTTGCAGCCAAATGTTGGTGGTTAAAACTTGGTTCTTCTCATCCTTTAAAAAACAAAAAAAAACCCAACAGTATAAATATGGCTTATACAGTTTACCAAAGAAAGAATGAGACAATTATTCACGTGGGGTCTGACTGTTGGGATCATTGTAATGTGTGGAAATTAGAATGCACCAAGCACTTCCAATACATGCAAGCAGCATTTCCCCAGAGTTAACCCTTCTATTTATTCTGAAGTAAGAAACATTTATTATAGAGCACTTACACAAGACCAAAAAGATGTAAAGAAGAAAATTTAGACGCAGCAAACTTCCCATCCAGAAATGATGCCTGTTAATGATTTAATTACTTATCTTTATATATGTTTTTATCATTTATATACTGAAAAAAAAACCCATAAAACTGTGTACAAATTCCAATTTTTTGAAGTCAGGTTTATTGCCAGAATGCATGTGCTTTTAAACAAATACAGATATTTTATGCTTCCTTCCCCCAGGAAAGGAGCCATGGCCCTGTGTGGCACTGCCACGCCGTATGCTGGTGGTACCGTGTGGGCCATAGTTCTGCGTGGTCCCTGTGGGTCTGAGATGTCTTTTCTCTAATCCTCTATCTACCAGGAAGCACATCAGGCTCTTGACATACACCTGAAGGTAAATCCCATCCAGGTGAGTAATCAAAGGGTCAGAAAGATGAGGTGACTTTACAAAGGAGCTCTTCAAACTTGGATTATTCTGACTTCAGAGCCTGCTTTTCCACATTTCCAAAACACCTATCTGAGTTCAGGATCCAGCAGGGTACAAAGCCTATGCGCAAACCAGAGAGCTCAAGATAGTGCACTGACTGTAGCTTTGCTCCAGAACAGGACATCTAAAGAAAAGTCCAGTCAAAACTGGCCTTTCCAAATGGGACGCAACTAGCATTTTTATCACAGTTGACCAAGCCCACTACAGTAGCAAAAAGCAGCATGCAAGGAAACAAATGAACAAGTTTTGTGCAATAGCTATACTGAGAACGCTGTTAGTCAGTACTTAATACTCAACTCCAACCCAAAGGACTTTGTAAATTAGCAATTGACACCCTCTCCTGGGAAAGCATTTATTAGTGTCCCATGAAGATGTGCGCAGAAGCTGAGACCTCAAGCTCCAATAACAGAACCACTTGGTTTTGTTCACTAATGGGCAGTCTCTAAAAAAAAGAGCCAAGGGAGGAAAGAACATGGCATCTGCTAAGGCGTGCCAGTGGGCAGGGATGCAAATGAGAAATGAGTGCTGCCTCTCATTAAAATAAAAATGTGTTGAACATGTAAGGGCTTGGCAGGGATGCTTTGATGCATCAATGCCCCAGGCCAGCCACACACACGCTGGGCACTTCTGCTAGTCAGATGGACCAAAGGGTGGGGGCAGATCCCATAGAGCAGACAGGGATCCCTGGGAGGGACATGAAACAATGTCCCAAGGGGCCCTAGGCCAGCTGAACACTCAGTTACAGGAAAAAAAAATACATCCCATTTTCCAAATGAAACATGCCAGGATTTTTCAGTGGCAAAAGTTGTAGAGCTAACATTTCTCTGTATTCTGTACTGAGCAAATCCCCAACAGAGCCATTCTTTAAATTGCAGGAGGACCGTAGTTCCAGTTCAATCTCCAATATTATTGGGAAGCACTGTTAAACTCTTCAGAATATATATCTGTTGCCTCAACTTATTCAGGAGTTGTTGTTTTTAATGGACTTAAAATTAGCAAGGGTTCCATTTAGGTGCCTTTCCTTCTTTTAATTGCATTTGTGTCTTCATCTTCTGAGAGAAAGGCTTCTGTGGTTTGGGAGCTCAATTACTACCAATCTAATTAAAAGGCTTTCTTCTTTCCAACATTCTAACAGAAACCTCATTAGAGGGACACTGAATTTCTGTGGTGTGTGGCAGCTTGGGACCCAGTATGGCATTTCAAACTGTAATCAACAAGAAGCAGCCAGCCACCACCGGAGTGTGCAGTGATGCCAGTCAGGAGAGCCCTCCGCAGAGACTCCAGAGGGAAAGCCTGCCTTACCCAGGAAGGGCCGCCATCTGCACTCCCAGAGAGATCTCCTCTCCTCCTAGCCTGGCCATGCACTGGCTGATTCTCTCAACGCTCTCAGTCTGCTGTGACAAGGTCCCTCACCTCCTTCCCAGCTTGCCACCCCTGCACACACACACACACACACACACACACACACACACAGGCGTGCACAGTCTGTCCCCTGCTCTTCACATAGGGCTTTCTGACCACCCATATGATCAGACAGCTCTCCTGCAACTGCACTGCACAAATGATCAAGTCAAAAGTCCTTAGTGCGCATGCAAGTCCTTTCTACAAGCCATCATCCAGCCAAGTTTTCATTCATGCATTCATTAACTCAACAAATATGTATGGAGTACACTTCCTGTTTCAGGCATTATGTTGGACTGAAATGCACAGTGGGAACTGAGTACTTCCTGAGCTCCTGGAATATAAAATGTGAGGGGAGTAGGTAGGGTAGGATTATACACTACAATAGCAACTTATAACTACGAATGATGACAAGGGTCACACAGGGAAGAAACAAGGCTCCTTCAGAGAGGGCGATGGGAAGATGGGCTTCATCCGACTGACAAGGGGTGGAGCCCTGAGGCTGAGCCTTCACGTATACACTCCATGATGTTATAACACCACAATACATGGATCATTCCTTCACGCCCACCACATGTACCCAGCCCCCAGATCCAAGCCTTGCCCACCCCCCACACCAGCCCTGCTTGCCCAGGCTCCATCCAGAGCCACCTTGGCTGTCACCACAGGTGAGGGGCAATATCTGCAGGTCTAGGTCTGTTCATCTGTAAAACAATTCCTGGCCAGCTACTCTCACCCACCTCAAAGGGATCTTGTGGGAACCTGGTGGTGATGGGCCTGGGCCTGCAGGGGCCACCTCTTCTACAAGACATTGACCTGCTGATAAGCAAACTCATCTCCCCTCCCCTGGAGTTACTTCAAAAGCAGGCCCTCCTCCCCTGTTTCTCTCACTCTCCTTCCCAAGCCTCCTCAAGCCCATCCCTACCCCTGCCCCACTAAACCTGAGCTGAGCCCCCTACTTCCTAACAGTCTTCTGCACAGAAGACCAGAGGTGGGGATTCGGCTCTGTGTTCAACTTTCCTGCTGCAGGGTTCACCCATCACCATTCATGCTGGAAGTGAACTAGGAGACCAGGGGATGGCACCCAAGCCTCTGAGTCTGGAAAGCCCACAGGTGGGGCTGCAGCTCCCATGAGGCCCTCTGGCCTCTGGCAGAAGAACATTCAGGGCAGGCACACAGAGGCTCCACTACCAAAGCCAGAATCTACTCAGAATCCAGTCCCCAAAAGGGGAGCTTCCTTCTCTTTCACCCCAATATCCTCCACTGCTGCCAGAGCCATGAGTCTGCCGTGCAGCACCTGAGCTCCTTCAAAACCATGAATCAGCAGACAAAACTGCCTTTAGCAGTCACTTCACTCCCAAGCTGGAGGCCACACTAATCAAACATGGGGATTCTGGCAGGGAGGAGGCTTAAACTTCCAAATCCTGGCCCAAGAGTCTCCAAATAAGTAAGCAGATGCGGCCCCCTGAGGACCAGCATTTCATTGGTAACCTGCAGCTGGTGATTAGCAAGTACCACAGGCTCTGTGTCAGTTTCTACAGACTCTCAGAACAAAACGCCATAGACTGAGTGGCTTATAAACAACAGAAATTTATTTCTCACAGTTCTGGAGGCTGGAACTCTTTAAGATTAACGTGCCAACATGGTTGAATTCTAGCATCTGGTGAGAGTCCACGTCCTGGTTCACAGACAACCATCTTCTCACTGTGTCCTCACAGTGAGAAGGGGCAAGAGAGGCCTCTTCTATAAGGCTCTAATCCCATTCATCAGGGCTCCACCTTCATGTACCAAGCACCTTGGGGATTAGGACTTCAGCATATGGATTTGGAGGCACACAAATATTCAGACCACTGCACGGTAAAAGTGGGTTTCAGTGATTACAGATACTCAGGCTGTCCCTGGCTATCCCTGTCCTGGCCCCACCGTGTAGAAGAGCACAGAGGAACAGAGTCCATGCAGTGAAAGACCCCTGGGGCCCCCATAGCAATGCCCCAATCAGCAGGACCTGGCTTCTGTGCAGTTCAGTGTTCTCTTCCTTGAAATGGTAATGGCAGTTGTCATAACTGCCTTCTAGAGCTGGTGGGATGAGGGGTGGCACCCTACAATCTGTGAAGTGTCACTTGGTGCCACTGGCTGTCATGAAGTAGCTGCTCACACACACGGCTCTACCACAAGACCCACAGTCCTTTCTGCCTCTGAAACTAAGGCAGAAGAGGCAGGATCTACCACCCACGTCAGAGAAGGCCAGCATGGCAAAGCACCCCCAAAGACAACTAGCCTGACTCCCCTCATTCTTCTTCAATCTGAGCACTTCAGTTAAGTGTACACTTTGATTTAAATGAACATGCTTTTAACAATCACTCTCTCTGAGTCATCATGTATCTGGTTTAGAGTACAACTGGCGTGATGACACATAACGTGCTGACTTGCATTTCTACAGCAGTTACTTTTTTGGAAGTTATCAGGCAATGTCATTCAACCATATTTTACAAAACTCCCACCACTTTTTTTTTTTTCTTTTTTGCCTTTGTGTAGATTCTAAGAAAAAAGAGAAAATATATATAACAATAGACCTAACCACTGTGTCTTAAATTCTTGTTTGAAGAGAAAAGAGCTGGATAATATAAATTCACATTTGTGTGGAACTCTATAACAAGGATAGCTTCTTTTATCTAATTTAATCTTTATACCAGCCATATTTTTTCCAAGTTTTGTGGGATAATAAATAGGTTTTTCCTGAGTCAGCAAGATATTAGGTCCAACAAAAGACTCATCTGCAGAATAAGAGATAAACTCCTAAAAATCAATCAGAAAAAGGCAGACAACCCAATAGAAAAATGGGCAAAAGATGAACAAGCACTTTACCAAGAGGATATCAGTTAAGTGATATCTGAAAATAACACAGACAACCCTTAGAGTTTGCATTTGTCTAAATGTGTGCGTACACACGCGTGCACACACACATACACTTTTTAACCCATTTTGGCCTTGTGACAATAGCCCAGCAAAGTCACTACTAATTTTTTTCTCATTTAATAAAAGGGGCCAGACGCAGTAGCATTTTTCTCATTTAATAACAGTGGCCGGGCACAGTGGCTCAAGTCTGTAATACCAGCACTTTGGGAGGCCAAGGTGAGGGGATTGCCTGAGCCCACAGGTTCGAGAACAACCTGGGCAACTTGGTGAGACCTCATCTCCACAATAAACTAAAAAATTAGCCAGGTGTGGTAGCGCGTACCTGTAGTTCCAGCTACTTGGAAGGCTGAGGCAGAATGAGACTCCAGCTCAAAAAATAAAAATAAAAATAATAGGGATTATGAGAGAGTCCTCCAGTTTAATTTCATATCTCTTTTCTGTTTGAATGCTTTGCCATGAACATATATCACCTTTATGATCAGGAGGAAAAGAGAATGCATTAAAAATTCAATTGTGAAACAAAACAAAAGCTTTTGGCCCTGGTCACACAGCTAAGTGCAGAAGCTGCACTCTGGCCCTAAATCTGTTTGCTCAACATGCATTTTGCACCACAATGTCATCCTGCCGCTCATGTTGTAATAGTGAACACTTTGATTATGATAATAGGTAAGACAGAAATTCTCTAAGTAGGGTCTGGGAACCCCTGGGTTTCTGAGATCCTGTCAAAAGATCCGTGCGATCAAGTCTTTTTAAAAAGTCCTTAGAAGTTATTTCCCCTTTCCCCGTCCTCCCCTCATGAGCATTTCCTAGAGCTTTGCAGAGACCACAGGACATAGGGATTGGCAGCAGACTGAAGGCAGAAGCAGTTACAGAGTCCAGCTGTCTTCTAGTAAGTCAGGCATTCAGGAGATTTGCAGAATATAAAATAATGCTGCCCTTCTCACTGAATATGTTCTGTTTGGGAAAATATAGCTATATTTCAAATATACTACTTATGTTAACATGCAATGGGTTTATTAAAGTTTTAAATAATTAATGAACTTTAGAAGACTTCTTAGCTTTTATTTCCAATGTGGTAAAATATCAATAGATATAACCCATATAAACACAATTTTGGGGATCCTCAAAACCCTTTAAGAACCCTTTAAGAGAGTGAAGGAGTCCTGAAGCCTGGGAGTTTGGGAGCTGCTGGTGTGGGGCATGGCATTCCTAAAACATCCTGGTCCTGGTACCTCGGCACCCAGTCCTCTTGGGGTGCAGAGCCCGGCTCCAACTGCTCTCATTCTGCGGTTGCTCAGGGTCTGTGTCCTAGGGGCATAATGTAACAAGTATAGATATCACAGGCTCTGGGCTCTGCTACTCACTAGCTGTGTGGGCCCAGGATGGCCACTGAAATTTTCCAAAACTCAGTTCCCTTATTTGTAAAAATGAGGATGATGCTGCCAACATGCTATCTCTTCAGCATGTTGCAAGGGTTAAACAGGTAGCAACAAGAAAAGTGCCTGAAACATAGTAAAATTCTCTACCATTCAAAAAAACATTCCTCTGATAAAAAGATACTGAAGGCTTAGAGAACTGGCCCAAACTGGCAGTATCTCCTCTCCACCTGGGACTGCCTACTTTTGGGGGTGGCACATAGTTACAGGGTGGTGGTGTTCTCACTGAAATCAAGGCTTACAAATTATAAAGAGCCAATTACTTAATGTTCTGAACAGGTTGATAGTTATTCTGTGATATATGAACGTGCAGATGTGAATCTTTTTAAAAGATAATGTGAGATCTGATTTCCTTCAAGCCTTGGATCCTGGCTTCCTTCCACCAGCTATCATCGTGGTAAAGGTTTGAGCTAAGACTCTGGAGCTCCTTCATCAGAGCTGAACTGTTTAAAAATATATGCTTATTTCTGACAGTACTGTTAAATACTGTGAAAACACATTATGCTGCAGCCCTTAAAAAAACTCAGCACTCTGGAGAGCCTGAGACTGCAGCCATCACTCCAAAGAAACCCACTGAGGCAGATTCTGCAGTCCTTGGAAAATGTCTGCCTCTTGAATTCCCCAAACAGAGTGATCCTGAACGCTTTGATTCTATTTTTAGCTAAATTTGATCCTGCACAGCTCTAGAATACCACTCTCAGGAACAACGCAAAGAGTAAGGCTTAAGGGATTTTTAAGAAATCAGACTATAGAAGAACTTATATATTTTTTCCTCCCAACAGGTCAGTGTGTAATTCCTTGATGACATAATCCCATGAAAGACATATGATAACAAAATGGAAAACTGGCCAATCAGGCTGACTCTTTTGTGAAGAAAAAATTCCAGATGAACAGGGTCTCCTGAGCCTAAGTCCTTGATATAGACATATCGACTGATTTTTCTTTCCCCGATGAAACCCACCGCCCAATGCCAGACTGGAGGGAAGAAGGTGTACCACCAAGGGGCTCAACTGCTTGTGGGAGCAGGTACAAGAGAATTTCCTGGGGATGTGAGCCTTCCTCAACCTGATGTCCACTTAATTCTTGCTAGGTAGACCCAATCCCCAGAGCTGACCCACTCTTCTCAGGGAGGAGGGAGGGATTCAAGCGTGCACTTTTAACTGTAACTGAAAATCTCTTTTCATCTGTAAGAGGAGGCATCTCCTTATCTCCCCATAGGATCTAAATCCGGGGAATGAAGCCTGTAAGGTGACTGATGAGAGCAGAAGCTAACAGAGAAGGAATCTTCCTTGAGCTCGCAGAGCTAGTAAGCACTAGTGATAGAAAGCTGAAGAGGAACTGAGAGAAGGGGAGAGAGAAACTGGCCCCAGGCATACTGCGCAAACACGAACCAAGCTTCATCTGAACTATCCCTGGACAGAAACAATAAAGCTCCCTTTATGCACAAGCCATCATCCTAACTGAATCAGTTTCCAGGCATTTATTTGAGTGTTTACAACAAATATAGCACACCATAACAAGTTATATCTGACTGGACTAAAAGCAAACACCTGCACGTACAGCCAGACTCCCACAAAAGCCTTAGTTACAGAAATTGATGCAGTGTCAGTATCAGGGTTTTCCAGTGAATTCTGTTAAAAAGCTAGTTGCAACATGTTCCACCAAAACTAGCATCCTCTAAGGAGGTGAGTTAGAGATAAGGAGATTCCAACAGAGCCTTTAATAAGGAGCTAGTGCAAAGTGTGTTCAAAAGGCCAATAAAAAGAGGAGAGAGGGAGATACACTATGCTGCCCAAGCTGGTCTCGAACTCCTGGTCTCAAATTCCTGGTCTCAAGCGATCCTCCTACCTTGGCCTCCCAAAATGCTGGGATTACAAGTGAGAGCCACTGCACCCTTCACACATTTCTGATATTTCTACAAATAATGTAGACTAATTGGTTTAGCAAACCAAGGAAAAATAAATCAGGCCACAAATCAGGGAAGAATCACATAAAAAATCATTTACCCCTATTATATCACAGAAAATAAAAATTATGAGCAGACACATAAGGAATGAACCAAATGAAAAGCATTTAAACATAGTATAGTTATGCATGAATAAGCAAATAAATAAATAAATATATACATACATGAATAAAAGTTTTAGAATAGCAAGTGCAAGGGAGAAAGGAAAGCAGGAGGGCAGACAGGCACAACTAATACACACAGTATAGTCTGGAATAAAGCCCAAACAAGAAGGGCATGGCTCCTGTGAGTTCTTTATACTATAACTTAATAAAGCCTTGGATTCAATTACACATGATTTCAAAGACGAGACAATGAAATAACAGAACAAAATGAAAGGGGAAATTGCAGAGCTAAATAAATAAACTGAGAATCAACATAACACTATTACACAGTTAATAAATTAGAAATAGAAAGAAACAAACCAGACACAGCTAAAAATTGAGTTACTGGCATGAAGGCAAGGCCTGAGATAATCAGGGTCTGTGCGGCAGAAGCACACACAGAGATTGCGTCAATTACAGAAGAAGGCAGAGAAAGAGGGAAAACAAGATGGCATATCCAGAGCTGGGATGGAGAAGACAACAAATGGAAATGAGTTCAGTTTTCCAGGATGATGCACTAGAGACCTGCCCCTCGCTCCAGCAACACAGTGGACTTTATCACCTGAACACTGTTCTAAACACTGTACCCGGAAGTGTTGGAGAAAATCAAACAAATATCTTTTTAAATACTGGTCTAAGCTTACAAGAAAGCAGGAGAAATCCTCAAAAACAAAAGTGCAACAGGAAACTAAAGAACACTGTCAGTACATGAGCTGACACAGTGTCAGAGCATGGGGTGGGAGGACAAAAGGCCAGTCATACTCGCTCAGAGCTAGGCCACTAACTCATTGGGACTGAAGACAAGTTTCTCTTAGCAGGACCAAACTCCCCCCTCAACTCCACCTGCATGGAGCCCAGATCTTGAAGAGCGAACTAGCTGAAGATAACAAAAAGGAAGCTTGTCTGTCTCAGTCTGGGTGGAAAGTGGAGAAACAGGGGTGTATACAATGATTCCTGAAAAAGTATGGGCCTTCCTTCTGAAGGAGAACTCCGATATAAACAACGCATAACATCTGGGAACTCTGCAAGCCACGGAGCAGCAAAAAGTTGTCCCAGGCCAGTAAAACTTGAGGCACCAGATAGAGCACTGAGAACAAACAAACGAGCAAACCAAAGGGAAAAAAAAAAATCTTTGCCCAGAAACCACAAGAATGACGCAAAATATAAAATATATAAAGTGAAAGTGAAAAACTGTCTATGAGCAAGAGACAGAAAGCCAAGTCAGCTGGAATAAACCCCTCAACAATTTAGACAAGAAAAATATCAGGGGAATAACACAGTAAGTATATTTTAAATGATTAAATGCATTAAAGATATCAAAAATACAATTTAAAGAATAAGATACTATAGGGATAAAAGAGTTGATTTGAGACAAAAGTAAGAGCTTTACAGAATGAACAATTAGTAACTGAAATAAAAACTCAATGGAGGCATTAAACAGCAGATGAAAAAAAACAGAAATGGTAATTAGTAAGTTGAAGACAGACCCAACAGAATGACGTAAAATGCAGCTCAGAAAGATAAAGACATGGAAAATACAAATGCTTGAAAGGCTGGTAGAGCACAATGAAAAGATTCAATACGTGTATAAAATCGTTTCAAAAACAATGTAAAGAAATAATGGCTGAGAAGTTTCCAGAATGGGCCAACTAATCCACAGTAATCTAAAGAAACATAAGTTCCTCAAGAATATAAGTATGAACCAAAAACTAATCAAAGCTCAGTCATTTTTCAGTTCTGGCATATAAAGAGCTGAAAATTAATCATTCTCATACTTACAAGAAAAAAATGGAATGAAGTGAAAAGTCAATGACTTTTCTTGGACCTGGAGGGAACTGTCACTGCAGAGTAAGTGGCATGTTAAAATCTGAGGAGACAGGAAATCAGAGTCACAACCAAGATCTGCTTAGTTGAAGCAGAAGCCACCAGAGCTGTGAACTTGCAGTACTGCTTAGGGGCAATTTCAAGAGTCTCTAGTTGCTGAGTGTGAACATGATTGGAAACCCCCAGAGCCAGTCTTAGGGGTGCCCCCATAATTTCATCTCCAGAAATCCCACCGGGTTCTTATGGTAAATATGCAAGAAAGATCTCTAAGTGGCTCTAGCAAGAGGGCTTAACCATAGGAAAATAGGTCACCCAGAGCCTTCTCCTCAACAAAAGCCTACTCTCCAGACTTCCTCAGAGTCTTGTCCCTGCTAAATAAAGAGTATTCTTCCCACTCCAGTGCCCTGTAGCTCTTCTGTCCCATCTAAGGGGGAGAAAAGCTATAACACTAGAAAAACACTTGTGAAGGTCCCAGCCCAGTCACATTGGTCCACTAAAACACTAAGATTTAACATAGGATTATAGATCATTTCTCCGCTTCCCCACTTACCACCACACCAACAGGGCTGCAGTATAACTACTATGAATTATAATTGAAGAGCTGCAAATTCTCTGAGGAAGGGTAGACGAACACCAAGAGGGGAGACAAATGCAAAAACACTAGAGGAACTTGAAGCCTCTAGCACTTAAAGCTATAGCAAGCATTAACTAAAGCCTACCTACTAGCCAAGTCACAGTAAATGTATATTTGCCTACATTCCTATTACCTTTTAAGACTTTTCTGATTTACGACAGAAAAACTACAAGATGACCCAAGAAAAACACAGTCTGAAGAGAAAAAGCAAGCATCAGAACAGGGCTTAGACATGACATAAATGTTGAAATTATCAGATAAAGAATTTAAAATAATCTGATAAATGTGTGAAGGGTGCTAAAAGAACAATAAACAACATGTGAGCAGAAAGATGGAAGCTCTAAGAGAAAATCACAAGGACATAAAAATTAAAAACATTGTCACAAACAAAGAAACAAAGTATGCAATTTTAGCAAAAACATAAATTAAATTAGACATAACATTTTTAAATTTCAAAAGAACAAAGAAAGAAAGAGAGGAAGCTTGTGATGAATTCATGAGTAAACTGGACACAGGCAAGCAGAGAATCTGCGAGCTTGACAATATGCCAATAGAAGCTTCTGAAGCTGAAATGCAGACGAGTAAAAAAAACTTAAAAGAAAAAAAAACCCAGATTACACAAAAATTCTGGGTATAACATAACATATGTGTAACTAACCACCAGAAGAAGAGAAAGTAGAGAACAAGGAATACTTGAACTAATAACAGCTGAGAACTTCCCAAAACTTTTGTCAGACATAAATCATAGATCCAGAAAGATGTATAACACCGAGTAAAATAAATTTCTATAAAAATAGACATAGACCTTACCCCGTGACAGAAAGTAAATCAAAATGGATCATAAGCCTACATGTAAAATATAAAATTATAATACTAGAAAAAAACATAGGATTCAATACATGTAACTTCGGGTTTGTTGGTTTTGGATACAACACCACCAAACACATAATAACTGACGCAAAGAGAAAGTGGATTAAGTTGAAATTTATTGAAATTAAAAACTACTCAATGAAAGACACTGTCACCAGAATGAAAAGACAAACTACAGAAAAATTTTGCAAAATTCTACCTCTGATAAAGGACTTGCATCCAAAATATAGGGAAGAAACCCTGCAATATGTAAACAAACAAGCTAACTAAAAAAATGGGCAAAACTTATGAACAGACAACCAAAGACCATGTGTACCAAAGAAGGTGTACAGATGAAAAGCATATGAGAGATGCTCCACTTCATATATCATTAGAGAAAGGTAAATTGAAACAATGAGATACTGCAATATACCTATCAAAATGGCTAAAATCTAAAAAAAAACCTGACAATACCAGTTGCTGAAAGGATGTGTAGCAACCTGAATTCTTATCCATTGCTTGTGGGAATACAAAACAGCATAGGTACTTTAGAAGATGCTTTGGCAGACATTTTGAAAACTAAACTTATTGTTACCCTACCACTCAACTGCATTCCTAGATATTTACCCAATGATTCAAAAACTTGTTATCTACAGAAAAACCTGCACATGAATGTTTACGGCAACTTTATTCATAATCACAAAAACTGGATGCAACTGAGATGTCCTATAATAAATGAGTGGAAAAACAAACTGTGACACATTCATACAATGGATTGTTATTCAAGGATCAAATAAAATGAGCTATCAAAACATGAAAGATAATGATGACTCTTAAATACATATTGCTAAGCGAAAGAAGCCAGGGTGAGAAAGGCTACATACTATATGATCCCAATTAAAAGACATTCTACAAAAGGCAAAACTGTAGAGACTTTCAAGTGATCAGTGTAGCCAGTGGTGGGGTGTAGGAATGGATAAGTGAAGCACAGAGGATTTTTTTAGGAATGAGAATTCTGTACAGTATTATAAATGGTGAATACTAGACATTAAACATTTGTCAAAAACACATAGAACTTTATACCACAGAGTAAATAGAAATGTATGTAAATTTAAAAATATATACAGGCGGGCAGGAGATCCAGGATGGAATGCACAATATGACAAATGGATCTAAATGTATTACAAAAGTATGCAACAAGTTCACTGATAAGATTGGGGGGGAAAGGTGATGTTCTGAGAAACTTGAAATTCAGGGGAGTCTGCAAGGAACTGTATATAAACATCTAGCTGACAAAGGTATGGGCTATCATTTCTGAAACTGCTATACATATATACTTGAACTAAACAATTAAGTAAAAGGATGATAAGTGTTGAAGTCAGTTTTCTCACTGTTAGAACTGGAAGAGTTTAGGATGATCTATGTCCTAATGAATTAGAATTGGAGACATAAAAATGAACCCATGTTTAGCTTTAAAAAGATACAGATGGTTACATACAGAAATATTCCTAGATATGTGGTATATACGGGTTGCTATACACACATATAATTTTTTGTTCTGTCAGTCTAGATGATGACACCCCAGTAGCAATGAACACAGCTAGAACTCAGATCTTGTTTTCTAATCATTTTCCAATACAAAGAATCAGAAGTTCTCAAGAAATGGCTGATTCTAGGCACTGGGCAGGAAATATACAAGATGATCCTGGAGCATACTGTTGAACCAAAAAGAAGAAGATGAGCAAAGAATTTTTTAAAACCCACAACAATGGTGCTATGTCAAAAGGACACAGGAGCAAGTTAATTGAACAAGTATCCAGTGATGAAAGCTAGAATAATTTGAGAAACAAAATTAACTGGTACACTGAAAATACAAAACAAGTGAATAAAGAAGTAAATGGGGTGGAACAGACAAATCTTCCATGCAGAACAATTCCAAATAATTTACATAGATACTTTGTCTTCAAAGAGGTGGAGCATCACTCCTCATTGCCTAAATTTGGGCTATGCATAGCAATTTTCTTTCAAAGAGCACAGTATGGAAAGAGGGGGGAAAGAGTAACTTTGCAGTGGAGAGACCTCACAAATACCATCTTAAGCCATGTGATCAAGAATCATATCAACAATGAGTACAATATTGACATTATGTACTATGGATAGGATATAATATACCATAATCTATGCTCCTTCTCCTCCAAACACATTACCATAATCTACTAAGGATAAAAACATCCAGCAAATCCCAGTTGAAAGACATTGTACAAAATACCTGACCAGTACATTTCTCAAAACTGTTGAAATTATCAAAAACAAGGAAAGTCTGAGAAACTGAGAGGAGCCTAAAAAGACATGAAAACTAAATGAAATGTGATATCCTAGATGGGTTCCCAGAACAGACAAAAGACACTGGGTTTTTTAAAAAATCAATAAAATATAGACCTAAGTTTAAAGTAATCTGTCAATATCTATTTATTAATTGCAACAAAAAGAACCATACTGATATAAGGTGATAATAACAGGGGAAACTGGGAGAGGGGTGCACGGGAACTCTCTGTAGTAGCTTCATAAGTTTTCTCTAAGTATAAAACTGTTCTAAAATAAAGTATTTATTTACATTTCTTAAAATTAAAAAAATGAAGTCACATTGTAGTGAAACTATGGAATATGAAAAAGAATATCCTAAAAGCACAGATTCAAAGACAGTTTATCCACAGGGTAACAAAACTGGCCAGAGAGTAGAGGCCAAACACAACAGCAGCCAGAAACTGATGAAGTCACATTTTCAAATTATGGAAGTAACTGTGGGTTTCAACTTGGAAGTCTATGACCAGCTACACTGTCATCTAAGAGCAAAGTTAAAATACAGACATTTTTCAGACAAAAATTTTTATCACTGACTCCATCTCTTTGAGGTAAGTACATCAGATATACTCCTAGAAGAAGAAACTAAATTCAAAAGAAAGAGTACGATACAAAAATTTGATTTGGCACAAATAAAATTCTGAAAATACTTTTAACACAAATTATTTTAGTTCATTTTTAAATCATACATTTATGGATAATTGCAGTTACACTATTTATCCTCTAAATATTTACTTTATTTTTATACTTCATCAAATCTAAAATGCCATTTAATTGTAAGACATATCCAATTTCAAAAAAAGTTAAAATATGGAAAGAAATAGAATTAGAGTATGGTGTTAAATTTCTTTTTACTGATAAGTATACTGAAAGTTAGATGAAACATGTGAAGTAGCAGAGACTATTAATGATCTATGACAACATCATGCTCTGTAATGTTTAAAAACATTAAGTGGGGCAAAGGGCCTACATGAGGGGTTTCTACCAAAATCAGCACTCATATTTTTTATAAATTATTTCAAAAGCAGATAAATTTCTAAGTTTGCAGATGCTCCTAAACTCATTTAAATAGCAAAGGCTAATAAGAGTAACTTATAAAAACATGTTGCTAAACTACAAGAATCAGGGGGAAAAAAAAGAACAGATTACACTGTGGTGATGTCAGAGCATGAGCAACTGCAACTCGGGAAAAAGAGTTAAAGGACATCGTCCACCATTTTTAAATACCCTGGCTCTGTGTTACTGTACACTCCTAATCAAGAAGAATATGAGGAACAAAAGGGAAACATTATCTTACACTAAATACTTCATAGTAAGGGATGGCCAGATGGTCTCCTGTAGGAGGCCAAGTCCATATTATCATAGCATCAGACCCCTTAGAAAGTCAGAGGTCAGCCAATGAGAGTGGGTGTGAGTACAGCCCATGCAGTCAGTGCCGGCCTGTCCATGTGGCTGCATTCTGATGCACAAGCATGAGCAGGCAGTCTGCTGGGCTCTAGCAAAGTAGCCTCAGAAGACTCCCAAGGCAACTGATTCAGAGTGTCCTTCCTCTCCAGGCTGATTCTGGTACAAGTTTATTAAAGATTTGCTCTGTATAATGAAAATATCTGAGGGAGAGGCAGGAGCTTTGAGCATGACAAGCAAAAGTTTCAGGCCTCTACCAAAGCCACCAAGGTCCAGCCCTGGCCTAAAGGAGTTCTGCTCACTGCCCCAGGTGCTTGTTCTGAGACTGTATTTTCATGCATGAAGATACCCTGGAAGCCCCCATGGTGAGCTCGGAGTCTAGGACACCATGGCAGGGGGAGAATGCATTGAAAGCACCCCCTGGTGAGACCAAAATGAGGACATCTTGAATCTTGGCCTAAAAGTCCTACCTAAATCATGAACATCGGTGAATGGAAAACACTATAACCCCTTCATACCAAGTCCTAGTTCACACTGTTGCCACAAGGATTCTAAGAAGTCTTGTAGAATCAGATTAAACTTACAGTTCTCAAACACATGTGCAGAATTTTTTTAATCTGCAAATAATGAGTTCCTACAAATTTTTAGGCTCTAATCTTTTTTCTACAGACTTGTAGGAAGCTAACAAGTCTCAGGTGTCCAAAAATATTTTAGCAATTCATTCTAACTAATCAGAGTTTTAGCACTAAGAAAAATTCTATCCTACCTTCCCCAGCCCAAAATTCAATTTCCCATCTAATCTGGGACATATTCTGATGTCCTCTTTTGCATGGAATAATGAGGTACTAAATAAATCATATTCAGACAATTCATAAACCTCTTTTCTTCATCTAAGAAGCACAATGAAGTGACCCTGCCATAAAGCACACTATACCAATCACTAAGGAAAACGCTCCTATCACAAAATCAGGAACGAAATTACTTTGGAACTTTCTCATAATTTAGGTGATTAAACAGTTTACATAAATTTCCAAAGTAATTTCTCCCTTCATACATGACTTTGTGTTATATATGAGACACTTAATATGTCAGGGACATTTTTTCATTATAAACCCTGAACTGGCTAGGAATAAACTGCTAGGAAGAATTCAAGTTTGGATTTACACAACAGTTAACAGTTGAATTTCTATCCCACACCTACCCACCCTCCTTATCTCAGCCCTTCATGTGTAGATCAAAATAGATTTGCACCTATTTTTACATTTATTATAACTTAGAACAACACTCTGTTTATTTTTCCGTTTGTGTTACTATTATAGAACATCACAGACTGGGTAATTTATAAAGAAATATATTTCTCACAGTTCTGGAAGCTGTGTAATCTAATATCAAGATACTGGCATCTGACAAGGGACATCCCAGGGTGGAAGATGGAAGGGCCAGAGAGCACCGGAGAGAAAACAAGAGAGGTCAAACTTGCTTTTTTAGCAAATCACTCTTGAGATAACCAACCCACTCTTGTGATAACTAACACACTCCTGCAATAACAATATTAATCATCACCTACTCACCTCCAATTAGGCCTAACTTCCTAACATTGTTGCATCAGGGATTAAGATTTCAACACACAAATGTCAGGGGACATATTCAAACCACAGCACCAAGAAATACATTTGGCCTAATTTAGATTTTATAGAAAGTCAGATTATCGCAGATATCAGGATATGAAATAGTGACAGATGCCCAGAAAAGGAACAGCTTCTTGGCATTTTATACTCTAATTCAAGGACTTTCACTAAACTGCCAATACGAGATTGATATCTACCCTCATCTTACCCCTAAAGGCACACTCTAACTTTCTCAACTACCCTTCCATGCCCTTTTGCCCTTCCAGAAATCTCACAATACTCACTCCCTCCTCAGGAGAAACTTTCCAAGTCTCACTTCAATTACGCTGCTTAGAATTTAAGTCATTGTGTTCCCAAAGCTCTAAAAGTGGATAGCTCCAACAGAAAGGCAGAAGCCTGGGTGGAAAGAAGTTGAGACAATGAGAACAGCACCTTCTCTTCTGGCTCTTGCAAAATGAACACAACACACTAACAATAATGAACATCTAGGCCGAGCACAGTGGCTCATGCCTATAATCCCAGCACTTTGGGAGGCCGAAGTGAGACGATTACCTGAGTTCACAGGTTTAAGACCAGCCTGGACAACTTGGTAAGACCTCATCTCTACAGTAAATCAAAAATTAGTTGGGTGTGGTAGCATATGCTTGTGGTTCCAGCAACTTGGAAGGCTGAGGTGGAAGGATCATCTGACTCCAGCGGTTAGAGGATGAGTGGCCGTGAGCATGCTGCTGCACTCCGGCCTGGGCGACAGAGTAAGTCTGACTCAAAGAAATAAAAACAATAATGAACATCTGATCCAATACAATCACAAATGAAGAAGAGGCAAGGAATAATATTACAAAGATTATTAATACATTTTGTTCCTCTGGGAGGGGGTGCAAAATAAGGCTTCTGAAAACATACATATGAAAAAATAGTGACAGGCTGCCATTCAGTATGTGTGTCTTCCCTCATTTCACTGGATTAACATCAAATTCACAATTAA
>CAUYQG010120145.1:0-13252 GCA_963574415.1 Tarsius wallacei | reverse complement strand
TGGTAGCGCGCACCTGTAGTTCCAGCTACTTGGAAGGCTGAGGCAGAAGGATCGCCAGAGCCCAGCAGGTCGAGGCTGCGGTGGCCGGGAGCGGCCACTGCACTCCAGTCTGGGCGACGGAGTGAGACTCCAACTCAATAAATAAATACATAAAAAGAAAATGCTACTGCAATGCTGCATCTGCATTTATGAAAGAAAATGCACATCTTTCATGTAAGGCCATGAAAGGTTCTGACAGACAATATACCACTGGAAAGGGAGAAGGGAAAAAACATAGCTCACACAACTTTTTTGAGTTCAGGAACTGCTTTTCATTTTTTTATTAAAATGTTATTCTTCAATGAGTATAGAAATACACTTGGCAAGGACCTGTCAGAAGTCAATCATCTACTTCAAACAAACATAAGAAATATACCCATCAGAGTTTATTAAGTTGTACATATACAGCATATTAGCAGAACAACACCACAGCAGCTACATTGACAGATTCTTCTAAAGTGGACACAGTTTTCTGACAGATTATTTTTCCCCTTGATAAACACTGTCAGGATCGTGAAGGTTTTGAAAGATAAGCAATGAAGGGCCCCAACGTTAGCTATCAGGGTGAGGAGCTTCAGGTGGCATGCACGCAGGGCCCAGGAGGCAGGGGAGCCACAGGAGGGTGTGGCAGAACCCTGTTTCTGCGGTGAGGGGACAAACACAAAGCAGAAGGCGTTCCCTCTCTAGGGGCAGGGTCTCTGGGTCACATTCAGGAGTTGCAAGAACCCCATACCCAAGGGAAGGAGGGAAGAGGAAACGCCCCACACATAGGGTGGTCTCCCTCTGAGGGACAAGGATGGTTGTCCAGTGTGGCTGAAGGACAGGATGTGTCAGGGTCACTGCCTTCAAGATGTGGGAGTTTGCCAGTGACGACACCCACTTCCCTTTAAGCTCACTCAAGGCACGGGGCTTCCTCTCCTCACCCTCCCGCTTCGGCCAAATACCATTAGCAGGAACGAAACACTCTAGAGTGAAGAGCAGAGCTGGTCCTTGGTTTGTCTTCACTAAGAGTGAAGTGTCATCTGTGGTTCGAATTTAGTCTGATGAAATCCACCCCAGAGGGGACCAGAATTGCTTGTGAGACTCATCAGTTGAGGACACTGCCCTGCCTCTTCTACCCATGCTGGCTTCCACTAAAACGTCACTGAGGGGGAGAAAATGAAGAACTCACCTGGGCTAGGTGATATCTTGGTGTCTTACAATGATTAATAACTTTCCCTATTCTGCTCCTATTCTGTGTTCAAAACAAAGGCAAAACCACAGGTATACAAACAGACTGAACGTGAGACTGGCCACGCCTGAGTTCTGGGGTCCTCATCAGAATGCAACCATCTTTGTCAGACTCTTATCATTCTTTGGGGCAGAATTGCCTTTCTACATCAAGTATTTTTTTAGCTTGATGTTTCCAGAAGACCCAGCTTAGACTAACTCCACATTTGAAAATTACCCTTAAATCCCAAAAGTTTACACAAGATGATGTTTTCAACAGACTTGACTCATACTGATTGTTACGTAGCAACTTTCATGTGAGATCACAGGGAAGAGAGAAGACTATGGTGCCATGGACAGCTCTCAGTCCATCTTCTTCCCCTGTAAGCATCTCTCTCGTGTGTTGAGAAAACACAATTGAAGGGGAAAGACATTGTGGAGAATCTGCAGTGTTTTCCGACCAACACTGACCATGGCTAGAGGGTACAGGTGTATCTTTCTGAGGCCTTGGTGATGCCAAGAGAATGCCAGGAGAATCAAGGACAAACTATCTGCCTTCCCTGTGGGCACATCTACTGCCATGCCTATCTAATAGAGGTGGAACACCCCAATGAAAGGGATGAGGGATACTGGGAGAAACCATGAGTCACTGGGTTGGGGCTTCCAGGAAAATGGTGTCAGATGCCAAGTCCCTTTCTTCTCAACATCAAAGTTCTTCCTATCTCTGTGTTCACACTCTGCTCTGTAACTATCTCGGAATCTAGAGTGCCCCTGCTCCCTTTGAGCCCTGGAAGTTCTTCTCTCTGTGTGTTCTTCTCTGCTGAGCCCAGGGGAGGGAGGAGTCCGCTTGAAATGCACATGGAGTACCCACCCCAAGACCCATTCAAAATTGCCCAGCTTTTGTCCCCAGAGAGAATAAATGAACTTTACTAAGGACATGGATCACTGAGATATACGCTCCCCAATAAAGAGGATACTTGATTTCATGTAGCTTTACCTATCATCTAAAAGCACTTGGCCCATACAGGAGGAACCAGCTCACACTGAGTTGCTACGAGATCATACAACTCATGGCCACAGTGAAGGGAGGGGGGAATGTGGAAGCTCACTGCTGCTTCTGGGGATGTACAGTCCTTGCTAGGAATCCACCTTTGGAAAAATGCTCACTTTATTGTTTCTGCTCATCTTCCGCTCTACCCTGCCTACCTTGGGCATCTTTGTTTGGATCAGCTCTTCTGGGGTGTTACCCAAGGGGGGAAGTAGCCGCTTCTTGCTGTTTCGGGTCTCTGAGAGCCACTGAGGAGGCAACTCAAAAGGCCCAAAGCCAAACTGCAGGGAATATTTATCAGGGAATGTCTCAGGTTCCACAGGGGCAGCTGGTGCCACCTGGGATATAGAGTCCACTGTGCCCGGGGGCGGTGTAGGAGGCACAAACTGTGGCCCCTGCTCTCCCTCCAGGCAGGTGGTGAGTATCTCCTTGGTCTGGAAGTCAGCTGAGCCAGTGTACTTGGCCTCACTCTCCTCCTCATCCTCTGTGGGTTTAAAGATCTGCTGCTGCCCAATGTGGAACATCTCCAGGAGCTGGCTGCCTGAGCGCATGCTGGGTTCCAGGCTGGCCTCGGCCATCCCGCTCCCTGTACTAACCACATTACGACGACTGTACCGGTGGTGCAGCTGCACCAAGGTCCCTATCAAGCACTTGCGGACAGATTTGTTCACAGTAAGAAAGAGAACAGGGTTTGCCAGCAGAGACACTTTGGGCAGCCAGATGGCAGTGAGGAGCAAGAAGACAGAAGTGTCAGGGACATTGAGCACAGTCTGGTAGATGACCAGTGTGGCATAGGGTACGCTGCATAAGATGAAGACCATCACCATGGAGAGCAGGGTGGCGTGCAGCTCGGCCTCCCGCTGGGAGGCATAGGGAATAGAGATGGTATTCTGAGGGGTCCGGAGCGCTGCTATGACGACCTTCTTCTTCTGGCTGGCACTCAGGGCCCGTCGGATCAGTATCAAGAAGAGGAACACCACAGCCACAGGCACAATGACCGTGGTGATGTTATAGACCAGAACGTACACCAGGTGGCCCAAGGAGTTGCTCCAGACCTCTGTGCAGGTGGACATGGCATAGATGTCAGCCACGTTGGTCACTGCAAACACAGGGATGCTGGCGACCACTGCATGGGCCCAGATGTACATCACCAGTTCACGGGACTTGGCATCAGATATTTTTCTCTCGAGCGGATAGAGGACTGAGTAGTACCTGCAAGATACACAAACAAAATTAATTTCATAGAAGGTACGCTTTCAATTAGGGGAACCTCTATTACTAAAAGTAGGTGAGAGGGGAAAGGAGATCAAGTTCTTTTATCTGGCCTAAGGCAGAGAACCCCTGGGAGAAGCCAGGAAGTCAGACCTTAAGTGTGGAGGACTTCGCAGTACAATGAGAAACATCACTGGATCCAAAAAAAAAAAAAAAAAATTCCAAAGGAGTACAGAAAAGCCCTGTCTTCATGAGCCTCTCAAGATTCTTTTCTATCAGGAAAAAGGAAATAATTTCAATTCATAGCTAGCTTTATAATGATTGCCACCAGGATGAAATCTCAAAGAGTGCCCTCAATGTAAAGGATGTTGGAGAATTTGAAAGAATTTTACATGGACTAGAGAAGCTTTAAAGCAACTTTCAAAGCTACCAACAGAAAGAAACTTGTCTACACACATAAGCAAAGCAGATTCATGCTATGGTCGATTAGCATTTAAAGCTGCTTAGGTCAGAAAAACCCAGTGTGAAGGATGGCCTCTGACAAGATCCTGCCACAAAATCAATTCAGCTGACAAAAGTTATGCCTATTCAGTAGCCACTGTTCCCATAATAATCGTTCAGTAACTCTAAGAGTAATTAATAGGTCTAAAATGGCGGCACAATTAAATTTTTGTTAAAATCAGATGAGACTTTTTTTCCTTTAAAGCTTTAACCTGGTCATTCTGTAACCATCTAAACAATTCCAAAAGCACTTTATTTCAATGTCACCAATGATGATGATGCCACCGGGACGAAATCTCAGAGTGCCCTCAACATAAAGGACCTGAGTAATTTCCCCGGGAACTGAGTAATTCTTCAGACCCTAGAACCACGTGTATTGTGAAAGGGCTGCCATACCAGAGATATGGTTTAGATTCTTTGCATTAGCTTGGCCACATCTCTACAATCGGCTAATGCTAAGGTTGACCTTACAGCCTCAGTGACATCCATTCACTCACAGGGCCAGAGAAGCATACAAGTCTTCCGGTAGTGGGTACTTCTGAGCACCACCTATGTGTCAGGTCCTGAGCCAGGCACCAGGTTACAAAGATGAAAAGATACACAGGAATGTCTGTGAACTCAGTGGGACAACAAGACATGCACACTAATAAACATGGAGAGGATGGTTCTACTGGAGGCAGGCACAGAGGAGAAAAGCTACCTGGGAATATATCCAAAAGAAGGAGGCACTGTGGTGGACTCTGCAGGGGGACAAGTTTGGGGAGAAAGTTCCAAGCCGAGAGAGGTGGGATGCAAACACAACAGTGACCACGGATGATCGGGGAAGGGTGGAGCGTGGTGAAATGTGTTCTAGATTTCTTTCTGAGAGGAGAATAAAAGAGAAAGAAGTGCATCATGATGCAAACTCTCAAAAATTTTTCTCTGAATATAGATAAACTTTTCCAATCACAACCCTGCAAATATGTGATGGCCCTACCACATACATGAATACATGCCCTGGAGTCCACTGGCTCTGATGGCCATTTGTTCACTGATACGTGACAAACCCAGCCTTCCACTAATTTCCAATCCCATTCTGTACTGGAAAATAAACTGCAACATAAGCACACAGGCTTGTCATAAACAATTTTCTTAGTGTGTACATCTCTAGGAGATGAGGCAGGAGATGTAGGTGGCCTCCCAATTAACTTGCTGACTTGGTGCCATGAAACAAATAGCTGTGAAAGAAGTGAGAAAAAGGACTGTCGTCTCTTCTTCATGTGTGCCATACTGATGCTTGCACATTATCTGCATCTCTGAACAATAAAATCAGAATTTACCCGTCTTGTTTTTCTACTAAAAGGACCTGTTTCATTTTTTAATGATAGTAGAATTACATAGCCGGGCTCGGTGGCTCAGAGAATTACAATAGCTTTTCTGCTGAAAATAATAAGGATTTCTTATTGTTTTCATATTTCCCTGTCTAAGACTGAGGGCCCAGAAATAACCCACAGGGATTACTGCATTGCTTTCAGGTATAACAGTAAACTGTTCAGAATAGTGTGTTCTTCCTCTTGTTGAATCCTATTTTTTTTTAAATTTCAGGAGTGATAGCAGCATTATTCACAACAGCCAAAAAGTAGCAACAACCTAAATGTCCATCAATTAGTAAATTGAGAAACAAAATGTGATTGATATACCCCTACAATGGAATGAATATACGATTTGGCCATAAAAAGGAATGAAGTACTAATACATGCTATGACATGGATGAACCTTGAAAACACTCTAAGTGAAAGAAGCTAGGCACAAAAGAATACATATTTTATCATTCTGCTTGTGTAAAATGTCCAGAAAAAGCAGCAAACATATAGTGACAGAACATAGATTCACAGTTGCCTAGGCCTGGGGATGGGAAATGAGAAGGGGGAGTGACTGTAAGTAAATGGCACCAGGTTTCTTTGTAGTGTGATGGAAATGTTCTAGAACGAGATGGCAGTGCTGGCTGTACAACTCTATAAACATACTAAAAGTCATTGACTTTCACACTTTGAATTGATGAATTGTATACTATGTAAATTATATCCCTAAACTAATTTTTAAAACTTTCAGAAGGCTCCAGAATGTATGACTGAAGGCTTAAGACTTCATCAGAGCAGGTACTAAAAGGGGCATTCAGAGAGATACTTGCCATAAACACAAAAGGGTTCAACACAAAATGCATGAGGGCACCCACCGGGATGCAAAGTTGAAGAAAAGACTCTGACTTTTCACTCTTATATGCCAGTCCTATGCAACGGTACTTTCCAGATATTCAAAGATCTCTCTTTTTGAGTGATGGAAGAGCCATGCAAATCACTGCAAAGTAGCCATGGTGAATTGGCATCTCAGGCATACATTTATATTGCTGAAGGGATTCAAATGGCCCACATTATTTTTTAAATGAAAATGAAGTGCAAACGTTTAAAAACGATAGAATTCTGGATTTTTATTCCTCTCCTAAAAGAATAAAAAGTCCTGTTTACTGAGTCTAGATACCTACAAAGCAATTATTAGCTGTAATTGCTGAGTGGCTGACCCCTGTGAATGGGAATGCATTCACACTCTCCACGTGCTACAGTCTCAACCTGGCCCGGTGTCATTTGACTTTGTCAGCTGCCATCCCTGCTGTGGATGTGGGTTCCAGGCCTGAGAAGCTTAAGAAATTCCACAGATCAGTTCTGCAGTACCCTCATAGGTCATTAAGGTATTCAGTGTGATTTTAACACACAAAGAGTTCTAAAGTTTCAAATTCCTCTGAGGTGTAGTTAAATTTCAACATAGGGTTTAAAGCCAGTCCTATGCAATGGTACTTTCCAGATAGTCAAAGATCTCTCTTTTTGAGTGATGGAAGAGCCATGCAAATCACTGCAAAGTAGCCATGGTGAACTGGCATCTCAGGGCATACATTTATATTGCTGAAGGGATTCGAATGGCCCACATTATTTTTTAAATGAAAATGAAGTGCAAACATTTAAAAACGATAGAATTCTGGATTTTTATTCTCTTCCAACACTCTCCTTTCAGTAACTTTTCCTCTCTGCGTGTTTAGGCTGTAGTTTATGTTATTTTTTTTTAAAGATGTGGGGTACAATTCAGGATTAGGCAGATAAGTGGTCATTGCACAGGTAAAGTTTAGGCTTCCCTTTAGTCCCCACTTCTCCTGGTTTGAGATCGGGTACCTTTAATTGATGTTGTGTGCCTGCCCCCTCCCCTGGCAGTGTCCCACTATTGTCAATCCTTCTCTTATAGTATTATGAGTAATGTTCAAGGTCCACTTTTGAGTGAGAACATGTGGTACTCATTAATCTTGAAATCAAAAGTACTCACAGATGCAAAATAATTTTCTATTCTTGTTTGTTTACTTAATTCTATTCTCTAGAAAGTATTATCTATACTGTGTTCATAAAGTGCTAGCAACAAAGGGAAAAGGCAGGAAGCTGTTGATTACTGATATCTTTATATTTAACTTTGCAACATTTGATCAAATTACTTATGATGGCAGTAACTAAGATGTTCCAAATGAACATCCTTTTAAGAAGAAAACAGCCACCAACACAATTTGAAGCCTTGAAAATAAATCCTCCTGAGGAATTCTGGTATATTGGCCACATCCAATTTGACCACTTAATCATTTGTTAAATAACCACTGAATCGTTCCCTTCTTCCTGCATCAAAAGCCCTCATTGCAGAGTTATCAATCAGATGAGCAATCAGATGAGCAGATTGCAAATTACAATTCAAGTAGCACCAATTTCACCCAAGCTGAAGTAACACCATGATCCAGCAGCTCCGCCCCAGCACCCTCATGATGTATCTCCCACCCGCAGGTCTTTTCTCTGTGGTTCTGTATTTCATAGCTGCTGTTAAATCAAACTGTCCTTTGTGAGGTATCTGTTCTGGACATTTATTCTCTTCCTATTGATCACCAGCACACTAAAAAGCAGTGTTCGAAACACTGACTAGTTATCATTTGCTGCACGATGCTAATTTTTCTTTTTTAAAAAAATTCTTTATTTGTTGATGAGTGTGCCCCCCGCCCCTTGCAATTTCCCACTACTGCCAATCTCTTTCTTACAGTATTATGATAGTTGTTCAAGGTCCACTTATATGAGTGAGAATGTGTGATAGTCGGCTCTTTGTTTTTGTGATAGATCACTCAGTCAATTTTTCAATACACTAAAAAAAAAAAAGTTGAATCCCTGGCTGCCTGATCTTACCTGTCCAGAGCAATGGCAGGGAAGCTGAGGATAGTCACAGAGCAGAAGACTTTGTGCAAAAATTTGACGACCTTGCAGAAGAGCATGGTGTAGATCCACCAGCAACAGTGAGGACTGGTGCTGAGGATGATGTCGAAGGGCACGCAGACCAAGCTGGCACAAATCCCCGAACAGGCCAGGTTTTTAATGAACCTGTTGGTGACAGATTTGAACACGGTTGTGCGGCAAGTTGACCATAACACCATGAAGTTTCCTGACCAGATAGGAAATAAAATTTTTAATTAAAAAAAAAGACAAAAAAAAAAAAAAGGAAAGAAAAATACAGGTTAAAAAAATTTTAACCACATTTGAGAATTGATTTCAAATGATTTAATTTAAATACATATTATATTGTTAATTCACGTGACTACATTAAATCACTTACACACATTTAAAAAGTCTAGAAGAAATTTCAGTGGTGCATTTCATATTTAATTTAAAGTAAAACAGTACTGTTATTATGATGGTTCAGTCTCATTGGTGTATAAACCATTTACTAGCTATTACCTTATCTCAGACAGTCTACTCTGACCTCCATGTTGCCAAACTCTGCACTACAAATCCAATACAAGCCACACACATAATTTTAAACTTTCTGGTAGCCGTGTGTGTGTGTGTGTGTGTGTGTGTGTGTGTGTGTGTATACACACACATACTTTTTTAAATTTAAACTTTTATTTTAAGAAACAGGTCTTTCCAATTTGCCAGACTGGTCTCAAACTCCTGGCCTCAAGCAATCCTTCTGCCTTGTCCTCCCAAAGTGCTAGGATTCCAGGCATGAGCCACTGTGCCTAGCCTCTGGTAGTCAGATCTTAAAAAAGAAAAGAGAAGCAAGTGAAATTTCAATAATATATTTGATTTAACCCAATAAATCCCAAGTATTTCAACATGTAATCATTACTTGAATTTTTTTTTTCTTAAGTCAGAGTTCTCACTCTGTTGCCCAGGCTGGAGTACAGTGGCATGATCACAGCTCACTACACCCTCAAACTCCTGGGTTCAAGTGATCATCTCTCTTTAGCCTCCCAGGTAGCTGAGACTACAGGCACACACCACTATACCCAGATGATTTTTTTTAATTTTTTGTAAAGTTGAGGTCTCACTATGTTGCCCAGGTTGGTCTTGAACTTGTGGGCTCAAGCAATCCTCCTGCCTTGGCCTCCCAAAGTACTGGAATTACAGACATGAGCCACTACAGCTGGCCCTTAAAAATTATTAATGAAATATTTTTCATTCTTATTTTTGTACTAAGTCTGCAAAATCCAGTGTGCATTTTATTTCACATTTTCAGCACATCTCAGTTTGTACTAGCCACTTTCAAGTGCTCAACAGCCATATGCAGCTAATGACTACTATACCTGACAGCACTGTTCTAGAGATTCTGGCAGCAATGATGCAATCAACCATCTCTACAATCTTCTGGTTTTCCTCCTACCCTTCTACCTCCACCAATCCCTGGCTACTTCAAGTCTTCTCTTACTAGGCCTTCCTCTATTCTCTCCCTGAAGCTGCTCCCTAGGTGAGACTACTCATTCTTGTGGCTTTCCATCAAAATGCTAATGACTACCAAACTTATGTCCTCAAGTAGGCCTCTCCTCTCAACTCCAGACTCTTATTTCCAATTGAACTTCTGATTCCCTACCCCCTCTCAATTCTCACCATGGTCCTCAATGGTTTACATAATCTGGTGCCTACCTGCCTAATCTCATACCTTGCTTCCCCTGTTTGGCTGGGTACCAGATGCTCTGGCCTTTTTTCTGCTCTTGAAACACATTAAGGTTAATCCCACCTCAGTGCCTTTGTACAGGTTTTGTAATACTGATTAGGATGTTCCTCATATGTCTGGTTCCTTTTAATCCAGGTCCTAGTTTAAATATTGCCTCCTCAAAAAGACTTTCTCTAGCCATCTTTTTATTTTAAATATTCAGTTATCTTCCCTCCATCACACCCTATTGTAGTATCCTATCATGTCCTTCATAGTTTTTTTTGTAATTATCAATTTGTTTACTTCTTTCTCCATCTCTCCATTTCATGAAGAAAAACCAGGTCTATCTTGTTCACTATTATAACTCTATGACTAGCTCAGTCTCTGATACAGAATAGGCATTTGATAAATATTTGTTGAGCAAATGAATTTATAAAATAAGCAAAGAAACAGTAACCAAAAGTCTCTGTAGTAAGAGAACCCCTTTTGTACTCTGTATGTCATGTACGGATACTCTAAGTCAGTAGTTCCCAGACCTCACTCTATACCTGAATGACTATACCAGACATATTGAATCACAGTTTGTAGGTATGAAACTGGCACCCTGCATCTGTAACAAGTTGTCTCTGTGGCTAAAGTTTCTTTTAGACCACTTTCAGACACAGAGTCCATCTTCAGATATGCAGGGCAGCCTATTCTACTGGTGGACTTTAACTGGTGAGAGTCAGGTCCATTTGTCAATTGGTCATAGCCCAAGAACACTTCTACTTCCTATGCACACAACTCAGAAAATACCTTCAAATGAACAGAGCTGATGCTGAGCCACACTCCAAAGAGTCATGGGACAGGGCAAGAAGATAGCAAAGTGCGCTCTCTCTCTCTCTCTCTCTCTTTCTCTCAACATTCTGAGTTAAGATGATCCTTCTGTCTCAGCCTCCCCAAGTGCTGTGTTGACAGTGACAGGCACGCTGCGCCCGGCCAGCAGTCACTCTTTTTTTTTTTTTTTTTTTTTTTAGTTGGCGTCTCACTCGGTCGCCCAGACTGGAGTGCAGTGGCCGCTTCCGGCCACCCAGCCTCGACCTGCTGGGCTCCGGCGATCCTTCCGCCTCAGCCTTCCGAGTAGCCAGAACTACAGGCGTGCACTACCACACCCGGCTAATTTTTTTGATTTATTGTAGAGATGAGGTTTCGCCTGCCCAGGCGGGTCTCGAACCCGCGGGCTCAGGCAATCCACTCACCTCAGCCTCCCAAGGCGTGGGATTACAGGCTGAGCCACCAAGCCCAGTTCACTTCTAAATTTTTAAGTGTTTCCTCCTCCAGGAAGCTTTCCCTAACCTCCAGGCAGTCTCAGATGACTCCTGTGACCCCTCTAACTCCAGCCCTGACCCACTCCAGACTACTACTAATGGGGAACCTGTCTGTCACCTCACTGGGTTGTGACAGCATTGTGAATGGAGGGCCCAGGCCTGTCCTAGTGTCCTATCCCCACCCAGCACCAGGCCAAACTCAGAGCAGGCTCCTGGTGTTTGTGGATGAACTTACAGATCATTCCATATGAATTCATCTACCTCCGACTCCTGTCCCCACACCCTACATCCCGGGTCTGGAAGGATACATGTGCCTGGTCAATCATGCATTTGCACAGGGTGAAGTCAGTGTGGGGCAGGTTGGTGAGGGCCTTCAGCAGGATCTGGGCAGTGACCGTGGTCTGAAAGAAGGCTGGGTTGAACTGGTACCTGAGAAGAGGAACAAGAGACATGTCAACATGGTCCCCAACCCTCAAGGTCCCCAACCCTCCCCAGGCACCATCCAGGCTGCCCAGGGCTTTAGTCTAGACCTTGGGAGTTGGACATGCCTGGGCTTCAATTCCAATTCCAATGCTTTCTGGTTGTGTAACCTTAACCTCCCTGAGCCATGTTTTCCCGCTCTGTAAACGGGAATAGTTAATCCTCACAGCATCTCATTCTGTAGCCCATGCTGGAGTGCAGTGGCACGCTCATGGCCACCACAGCCTCGACCTGCTGGGCTTAGGTGATCCTTCCACCTCAGACTTCCAAGTAGCTAGAACTACCACAGGTGAGTGCCACTATGCCCAGCTATTTTTTTGATTTATTGTAGAGATGAGGTCTCGCCAAGTTGCCCAGGCTGGTCTCAAACCCTTGGGCTCAAGCAATCCTCTCACCTCTGCCTCTCAAAGTGCTGAGATTATAGGTGTGAGCCACTGCACCAGGCCAGGGAAGACACTTTTAAGTGATTCACAAACAAGTACAGAAGCAGCAGTTTGCAATAGTGGTGAAAGCTCTGGAGCCAGACCGCCTCGCTGCAAGCCGGGCTAACAGTGGCTCAAGCCTGTAATCCCAGTACTTTGGAGGCTGAGGCACAAGGACTGACTGAGCCCACAGGTTCGCGACCAGCCTGGGCAACTTGGTGAGACCTTGTCTCTACAATAAATCAAAAAATTAGCCGAGCATGGTGGCATGTGCCTGTAGTTCCAGCTACTTGGAAGGCTGAGGCGGAAGGATCTCCTGAGCCAGCAGGTCAAGGTTGGGGTGGCCAGGAGCGTGCCACTGCACTTCAGTCTGGGTGACAGAGTGAGACTCCAGCTCAAAAAATAAAAAATGAAAAATAAATAAAAACATAAACTTCCCTGCAGAGTGACCTTGGACTGCATATTTTAAGTTCTCCATGCCTAAGCTTCTCCCTTGCAAGAGGGTAACGCCCATATCTACATCACAAGGGTGTTATAACAACTAGGTGAGTTAATACACACACAGCCTGTAGCACAATAGCTAGCAGATGGTGATGTTACCATGGATAACAACCTAAACCACCCCATAAACATGAGCGTTACCATACAACTGGTAATGTGGCATGAAGCATCCGAGTAGAAGAACCCAGTGTCCATCAACAGAGAAGCAGATCTTTACAAAAAATGGATCTCACACACAGTGCCGGGTGGAAGACACTGGGTGCAAAAGAGCTCATGCTGCATGATTACATTTGTGTCAAGTTCAAAGCAGACAGATCCAAGCAAGCTGATCCAAGATGTGTGCATGCATGGTAAAATGAGGTTATGGTGGCAGGGAAGGGGGAGTGGTACAGAGTATAAGAGCACAGGGCTTGTGGTGCTAGCTGGCAACACTTTTGCTTTATGTATTATACTGAATATGCAATTTGTCCTTCATTTTTGGGGGGGGGGGGGGGGGGGGCGGGGGCGCGGCCGGCCCGGCCGGCGGGGCCGGGGGGGGGCGCGGGCGCCGG